>CAKAOH010040879.1:40935-57568 GCA_916701665.1 Sebastiscus tertius | reverse complement strand
CACACACACACACACACACACACACACACGCAGCGCAGCAGTAAACAGTCGTTTGTTAGCCGTCTCAGATGTTGCTTTTTCACCCACCCGTAAACATACACACTTGTTTACGTTTCCAACAACACCGGCGGCAACCGTTTCCCTCCAAGACCACAGACCCACACACACACACTGGGATACCACACAACAAGCCCCACTTCATTGGTACAGTGTGTGTGTGTGTGTGTGTGTGTGTGTGTGTGTGTGTGTGCGTGTGTTAATGTGTTTATGTGAGAGTTTTCTGGATATAAAAACCTTACGACCCACTCTGAGACTGACATTATCACTCTCTTTGTTGGGGGATGGATCAGGTTTTCTTCATGCATGTCGACAACCCACCTGACCCATCTTGAAACACGGGCGCTGTCTCGTTTACCATGCTTTGTGGGTGTGACTTTTTTGCCGTGTCATCACCATTCATATCTTCATATCTATACAACCGATGTATTTATGATTCAACAACAAAATTGTTTACAAGAGCACAAAGTTCTTCATAGATCTAGCCTCTTAATTTTGGTCACAAAGTGCACCAGATTGATGCATTAAACTTCATAATGTAAGCTCAAAAATGTTCTTTCTGAATGCACGATGTTTTTCAAAAGTCGGTGTGTAATCTTGTTAAATAATTGTGATCTCAATACTGACCAAAATAATGGTGATTAAGATTCTTTCAGCCCTAGGTCAGACCTATATTTTCTCTGCCTATCTCTGTCTTTCTCTCTCTCTCCATCACCTGACCCTCTGTCTCACCCTGATGACATCATTCAGACCAACAGCTGCACTCTGTACACACACACACACACACACACACACACACACACCTGGTCAGGAGTGTTTATCTCATGGTTCATTAGTCAGCGTGCTGTCACCCACATACACACATACTGTATACTGTATATACACACTTCTATCTATCTCTCTTTGCTGCAGTGAGCAACACTTTTGGCAACACTTGTGCCTTCTCTTGTGTTGTTTGCGTTCGTGCTCTCCTGTGTTCAGTCTTTTTTTCCTGCTATTTTCTCCTCTGTTTTAACCTGCAATTAATCTTGTGTAATAGTGTGTTATGTTGTCTGCTTCTATTTCTCTTTTTCTGTCTTTCTCTTCTGTGGTTGTTTGTCCCGCTCTTCTATATTGTGTCACATGCTCAGCTCCGTTCTAATGCATTTAATCCTGCTATAATTTATGAATGTAATGTATTATCATATCTCAGTTACTTTCTTCTCCTCTCATAATGTTCACAGTCCAATTGAAAGCAAGCAGACGCACACATCTTCCTATCCACACACCGCCGTAGTGCATGTGTGTGTGTTGCAGTTATTTTCACAGTGTTCCACTGGTAGCTGTGGTTTGGGGCTTGCATCTATTTTGGACCTAAAGAGAGGGGAGAAGATGGGTTGTGCACACATGTATTTATATGTGTGTGTGTGTGTGTGTGTGTGTGTACGTTCAGAGGACACGGAGCAAAGGAAAATACATGTAGTATGTGTAAGTGTAGGTCATGTCTTGTGTGTAATCCTGACCAGCTGTCTTTGTTCTGTCTCTGTGGTGTTTCCAAATTGAAGAGTTCTCCTCCAGAAAGCTATATATAAAACAGCACAGCTCTATTTTGGAACGAATCAATCACTACCTGAAGTTCATCGTTCAATAAATCTAAAATGTCAGAGCGATGCTTTTTTTCAGCCCAGGACGGTTTCTTACTGCCCTGTACAAACTAAAATAATCAACTTTAGTTGTTTTACTGAAATGGCAAAGATCTCTTTCTACATTGTTCGACATATCAACACATTCTCACTCCCAACTCGTCAAGTACCGCCGCTTGGTCAGTGTCCCTCGGCATCAGAGACCGACGCATGGGGTACTTTTTGACGGACCAGGGACGGTGTGTCAATATACGCTCGTTACGTGCATAGTGTCCTTTCAAAATAAACCTCTGTTTTCACAGGAAGTTAGGCTTAGGCAACACAATCACTTAGTTAAGGTTAGGAAACAGTCGTGGTTGAGGTTAACTTCACTGGCTAGTAACTCACATGACAAGCAACTCACGTGAATGACTGACGATACAAGCGAACGTGACAAAATAAGTCAACGTTACTTTTAGTTTCACACGGGAGTCTAACGTTATTAATACCACGTCACTTGCTCAAACCGTCAAATAACGCCGTGGGTGGGTTTACATTGGAGTTAATTGAAAGCCCGGTTTGTCACATACTGTCGCTAAAGTCTGCCTCCGTGCGCCGGTTTCCGATGCCGAGGAGCACTTACCAAAAGGCGGTATTTGACGAGTTGGGAGTGAGAATGGATGGACAATGTGCGTGTGCCTTTGTAGTACTGAAAAGTGGTCTGGGGGTTTAGACGGTGAAAGCTGGACAGAAGAGATCAGGTGTGTGATTTATACACACGCCAGTTTTTAAAGGAATCACACTTCCTGGGTTTTGATGTGTGTTTTTCAAAAGCATGTGCAAATATGTGGGTCTAACGTACTGCACGTGTGTGTATGTGTGCGTACAAAGACGTGTATGTTGAGGGGGGATTGAAATAGCGTAAAGCCCACAGCCAAATTGCTGGTAACCACAGCAGCACAGTGTCACCCCCATCTTCAAACCGCAGCCCAGAATAAAGCAGGAATGCGCTGGTGCCTCCACACTGCAGACCAAGACAGCGCTGTCTATTGGAAGCAGCTTCACCCCTCAACCAAGCTGTCCAGAACTGTTCCAAAAACTGGCCCAAAGCTCCCCAAAACTGTCACAGACCAGCGCAGACGGTCCCACACTGTCCCACAATGTCCCAAACTGGCTGGAACTTTCGTCAAGCTGTCCTCAAATTGTCGTTGACTGACCGAAACCACCCGCATGTGTTTACAAATTGGCTCACAAATGTCCGAAATGCCCCAAACTGTTGCTTCCGGTTTCCAACTGTCCCAGACTATATCTAAACTACATCGAAACTGCACCAAGCTGTTAAAACAATCTCTAAGTGCCCCAAACTGTCCCTAAATACCTTGAAAATGCCACTAGTTCAAACTGTCGGAAAACTGAAACAAACTCTAAACTGTCTCCAAATGTCTGCGGATGGCCTCTAATCCTCCAAAACTGCCCCATAAAGTGCCCCAAACTGTACTAACACCTAACAAACACCAGCTCAAAGTATACATTTCTATAACTGTACTAAACATCCCCAAATATGTGCCAAAAGCTTCTCCTTCCATTCTTGTTTTTTTCCCGTTTCCAAAACTTCCCAGTGTCCCATGTATCTCTTTCTGTCGTAGCAATGTCCATGACAATTTAGACTCAGTATTGGACTCCAAACACCTTTGAGCACCCAAGAAGATCATATTTTAATGGAGGACCACAATACCTCTAACTGTTAGTGGTAGTGATTGCACTGGCACTAGTTGTAGTAACAACAGAAGTAATCTAGTAATAGTAGTTTTAAAAGTAGAAATGGTCTTTGTTGTCTCAAAACTCGTCTGACTCACCGGATAAAGACTGTTGGTATCGGTCTGCCATTGGCCGCGTATATCACGCAGCATTCTCCTCCCTATCTACGCTATCTATTTTGCAAGGACATCGTAACTGCATTCTGTGCTCAGCGCCGCCTAAGACGATTGTGATTGGTTTAAAGAAATACAAACAAGCCTGAGCGCTGTTTTCCCCCTATACCATGATACTGTGTGGAGCCAGACCTTCTTTAGTGCTGACACAGTGCTGTTGATATCTGGCTATGCGAGTCCCAATCTGACCGAACTAGATTGACTCATGTTCTGGAGGTAGTACAACACAGGTATATATTCTGTGATAATAGAAACTAGAGGCTTCCTGGTGACTGTATAACAAGCTGAGGAGCCGAACATGCTGCTGAATGTTATGGCTTTCCATTCAGCTTATGGAAGAGAGGGAGACCGACACAGGGGGTAGATTTTGCTCCTCCGTAAAACTATTGACTTTGCTGCTATTTCTACTGTTGATACCATTTCTACTACTACTACTTCTACTAGTACTACTACTACGCAGTTTAGGAAATTTAGAATGATCAAGGACTGTTTTGGGACAGCTTAAAGATTAACTTAAATAAGTAGTGTTTCGCAGGTCTCTCCAGTTGAAAGTTTCAAATTTGTTTGTTGTTTCAAGTTGGTAGCGTCCGTCGTCCAACTATCTATTGATAACATGCCGCTGATACGCCAAAATTAACTAAATGGGTTTTATTTCTGTAAAAAAAAAGCCAAACAGCGGTGGGGGCGGTGGGGGTAAGTTATGTAATCGGTGTGTGCCCGACCACCATGTCACACCGGTAATACTGACTACAGCGACAAGCATAGTGGAAATGAGGCATATACCATTGCTCCAACAACTGCTTCTAGTTCTACTTAACATATATCAACTGTCACTACCATTGCTGTTACGAATATTGTATAATCACATTATCATCTTCCATTCTGCTGCTTTTCTTGGGTGTTGAAGTGTTTTTAAGCGTGAGGTGGAGTATTGAGCCTAAAAACCTCAGGGTTGTCTAAAACTGATAACCCAACCAGTGCGACAAATATAGACCCGACCACGACCGAGAGAAACACAGATACACGCCACAACTCTGACCAGGCGGTACTACACCTACTATTTACAGAGAGAGAAGGAGAGAGACGGAGAGGGAGGAATGTGTGAGAGGTCAGCAGTAAGAGACGGCCTGTGTGTGTGTGTATGTGATGTGATTTTGTTTCAGAGTAAGTTGCTCCAGAGGTGGGCTATTTCCTTACCTGATGTTGATGTAAGACTGAGGTTAAAAACACACACACTCGCACACACACGGACCCACACATTCCCCGTGAAATTGTAAGACAGCGTTAAAAAAAACCCGACTCGCCTTAGAAAAACACCTGCCCAATTAAGAGCGAGGCATATCCCATTTCAAACAACTGTGAGTGAACATGTGTGTGTGTGAAGCCACAGGCTGTGCTCTCACCAAAGAGAACAAGATTGGCTTTAGAAAAGGCCAGGATAAATATTAGAGAGGGCTTAGGGTAATCTGCACACACACACACTCACACACACACACACAGACGTAGACGCAGTGGGGGAGATGGAGACACACACATTCTCAGACACCTTAAGGTAGACATGATGGCAGACACACACATGCACACTGCGTTTCGTGCACGCATGAACACACGCGCGTAACACAAAGGCACGATGTGTGTAGTGCATGTTAAATGAAAGTACCGTGAAACTGGACACAATCCTCGGGAGGAGGAGAGGAAATTAGGAGAAAGGGAGGGATGAAAGGAGGAGGAAGGGAAGGAAGGAGAGATGGATAGAAGAAAATGTGGGAAAAGAGGAGGCGAGGAGGATGAGGAGCAGACAGGGGAGGAGAGAAGAAGAGGACACACAGAGGGAAAGGATGGAGAGGGAGGAGAGGGGGGATGAGGAGCAGACGCAGACAGGGAGGAGAAGAGGAGACGGAGAGGGGAGGAGAGGAATGAGGAAAGGGGGATGAAGAGGAGACGGAGAGGGGAGGAGAGGAATGAGGAAAGGGGGATGAAGAGGAGACAGAGAGGGGAGGAGAGGAATGAGGAAAGGGGGATAAGGAGGAGACATAGAGGTGGGACAGAGGAGAGACAAGGCGTCCAATTCATCGGCCTCAGGAGCTCCCTAAATCCCGACTGATCCAGGGGATTCTAGCAGGGATTTCGTCACACACACACACACACACTCACACACACACACACACACACACACTCACACACACACACACACACACTTGCAAACCACATGTTCAACACTATTATTCCATGCTACATTTATTCTTTATTAAACTACTCTTAAATGTCGTGGTAAAATAGCAATGTTTTACTTTCACATATTCTCTCAAATTTGTGATTTATTTACATATTAATGACAGACTTATCTAATGTGTACATATATGTTCGTGTGAATGCATGCAGAGTACAGACAGAATGAGAGGATATTTATGTAGATGCATTAAATTTTACATTATGAAGATGAAATTGGCTTGATACCGGGGTTACTTAGAAACCAGTTAGCTTGCAGCAGAACTCAAATGTCCTTTATGTATTAGTGACCGACAATTTTAATCCAGCTTGATTGTCCATCATAGTGGAAATTTCTATTTGACTACTCTTTTGCAGAATACAACATTAAAAACAACAACGTATAAAACAACATAAAACAAGTGTTATTGATACGTAAATCATGGGGTGATCTCTACCAACTGAATCAAATGATGAAAGTGGTAGCAAGCAAAAAAAATAAATTAATAGAGTTATAGCCTCATGGTTGTATGCCTCTGACAACCAGTCAAGTTGCAGTTTACATCCATGTCTGTCCAAAATGTCAACATTTCATAATTTTATCCCATTAGACATTTGTGTGAAATTATCAAAAATAGCATATGAAGTCATGAGTTATGGCCAAACTACGCCGAGTACCATCAGCACTTGAAACTAACGGCTTCCCGTCATCCCGGGAATAATAGGAAATGTGTTTGGTGACGCAGTAAAGTCACTATTGATGCATCCAGGGGACGCACCCTATTTTTTCCGTGATAATGCTACATCGCAAACAACAAATCCGTGTTGAAATCAGCAAGCAAGAGCTAGTTAACGTTAGCTGTTAGCTCCGCTGCTAACAGGTAACGTTAGCGCTCGTCTTGCAGATTTCAAAATGGGAAGTACCATTGATTTACATTGTGATGTGTTCAGGCTCTACCCAGTAAAAATATATTAGTTAGTTAATTAATTAGTTAGTATTGGGTGAAGGTAAGTTCTAACATTATCATGATGTGTTCACATCTAACGAGAAACTTGAATAAATCCAGTTGCTTGAAGGAGATGTTTTCACAGCAATATAAAATAGATAATAGAGATGGATTTATGACCTGTTTAACTTCCTAACAAATACCAGTATGCAAACGGTAATAAAGGATTGTATGTTTAAGTACATGATTTATTGTTTTACTTTTGCTATTGGTATCGACTACTACACTTCTGGTATTGTGACATCCCTAGTCGTACCAGCATAATGGTTGTTCAGATCAAGGGATCAAACTTGCACCAGTGAAATGTGGTAACACTTGAAAGTAGAATAAAGTGCAGTTGACATTTGATGTGACGTGACTCAGACAGAGGAAGTAGTCGAGGAAAATGTGCTACTTTTCTAAAGAGTTGACATGCGTCATGACTGTGAAATAAAACTGACATGTCGAAGAGGACATTCACGTCAACCTGCCAAGATACACTTCAGGACGCCGCCAGTGTGCGGGCTTACAGTACATAGTGAACATTGGGTGCTGAATGGGCACTCCATTATATGCATTTTGCCTCAGGAGTGAACATTTTTAATTGTCTATCTGCTCTTGTTTGAATGTGATTAATTTTTTTTTTTTTTTAAATTATTTTGAGCTACATCTCTTGTATGAAAAGTGCTTTTACTGCATTCACATAAATAAGGGCTGGATTTATAGGACTTGATGCAGTCAGAAATTCAGGGCTGCACGCTGGTATAGGCAGATTAATAAAAATGTATTTACGTCATGCAAAATCTATGCAGAATCAGAAATTATAATTCCATCTTCACAGTACACACAAAACTACTTAGCAAGCACTACAAGGTTGTAAGGTCAAATCTCAGAACTGTTTGTGTTTGTGAAGTATTTACCAAAACAAAGACAAGAATTTAAAATGTTGCTTATATATAATTTGGCTGATGTATTCCCTCTACCTGTCACTTAGGAGGTGTTGAGTCCATTGCAGAGGTGGCTGGTGACGGGGAGGAGCTGGAACTTCCACAGGAGGCGACCAAGTTCATCAAGAAGAAACAGCCATCTAAGAAAGTCAAGAAAGGTAGGAGCACAAACTCATCCATTACCTCTCCTTTCTACTGCACTGTCATCTCTTCTCTTTCCCTTCTTTGTGTCTTTATTTGGAGCTGAATATTCTGCAGCTCTAACTCATCACTGGCTCTGCTTCACCTTGTCACGTTTCCAACCGACCCGTGTCGAAATACATCACTCCAGCAGTACATCCGCAGCCTTGCTGCCAGCTTGTCACTAAATCCTGACCAGAGCCCTGACACTGATATCTGTTCACTGTCTGTCACACTATTTCTAATCCACCTCTATTTTCCCTCACGGCATTAGTGCTCTGTCTCATCTGTTATTTGTACATACCGCTTTGACTGCTGCTGGCTCGGGGTCTGCAGAATCAGCATGGTTTGGATTCTAGTCAAAACATGAAATCAAACAATAAATCTGGCTTTGGTTCAGATAGGTGTGTCAGACAATGTTTCTGAATGTCTGGCTTTGTTGTTTGTTTATTCCTTTTATCCTGCACTGTTTTTGTTGCTGAGATGTTTGCTATGTGGGCAAAGTCTCAATTTGATGGCCATCACCAAATCCCAGCTGGCATTGCCCTCAACAATGGCACCAACTCAAAACTTCCCCACATTACTGAACCGCTAAGTTCTGGCAAAATGGGTCAATGTCTGTGGAAACAGGTACAAACTCAAAATGTATTTGGGAACAGTGCCTATGGACTCTTAGGTGGGGTTTTGAGTCCTATTTTTTTATAAAGGGGACACCAGATTAATATCACAGTCCTTAGCCTCCCTAGGAAATGTGCCAAGATGCACCCTCTAGGATCTTTGGTGCCAGCCCCTTTCCTTACCTATTATGACAGCAGCATTCTGGTCATAAAACAGTGGACCTGCTCTTCATTCATGCTCTCGAGGCATCATGAGAGTTTGCCCCTCCAGTCTGTGTGACTTGTGGTATCTTGTGGGAAGTACTGCAGGAATATGGGATGCCAGGGCCGATGTTACGAGCCAGCCGGGTTGGATCTACCTGTATTATCAACAGTGAGTGTGTTATTGACATATTGGACTTAATCAATGTTGTGCCTCGTCAATTTTTTTTTTTCAACCTTTATCTTCCAGGATAATCCCATTGAGATTTACAGGGAGCCCTGGCCAAGAGCCCTGGCATAAAATGCTGCCATCACACATCAAGCACACTTAAAACAAACAGCAAATTGTATCAACCAATGAATTAGCAGTGTTCAGTGACAGGACATGTACATTCAGTGTTCAAATAGTCCTCAATCCTGCATGTTTCTAAAACAATCTAGTTTAAAGTGACTCTGTAATTCACACCAAGATGATGGTGCAAAAACGTATACATTCACCAAAGACTGTGCGGGTTCAACGAGTGATGTACATAATTTGTCCGCATGACCAAAGTATTTGCAGTATCATTAGACTTTGACCCCATTTCACACTGGAGGAGTTTGAAGTGTGAAATACTTCGGATCAAAGTCAGCACCTCCCAGTCTGAGGCCGTGGTCCGATGATGGGAGTAGATTGCCCCCAGCTCAGACATCTGGTAGGATCTCATAGTATATCAACTACTTCTTTGCACTGAAAGTTGATGTGGGTTGGGAATCTGGTCAAGATGCCTTCTGGGCACTTTCCAGTTGAGGTATGCTGGGCGTGCCCAACTGGGAGGATACCCAGAAAATCCTGAAAAGATTACATAGATTACCTTCAGGAGAAGCTGAGGGATGTGGATAGAGTAAAGGACATCTGGGCTACCTTGCTTAGCTTGGTTCCACCTTATCAAGACCAGATAGATAACGGAAAGATGGATGTTTACTTTCAAAATAGTTTGTGTTTTCTTCTGTTACCTTACAAAGCGTACAGTTCAGTATTATGTAATGACCACAAGGGGTAGTTTCACTTTTTTATTCCGTATACATGATGTACTTTCAATGATTATTTCACTACCCATGTTAATAACATTGTAAGAAACTTGCGGTGCTTTGTATTAGACTGCTTTTGTTGTCATAGCTATAATCATAGTGATGAACGTCCTTTTATTATCAGTGTTATTTATATAGACAACTTCTTCCGGTGTTGTGACAGGAGAGCTGGGAGTGTGTCCGGCGTTGCTGGCCTACTGTTGCCGGGTCTACACTCTCTGTTTTTATGTTTTGGGGAGTTGGACAACGCTCTCATCCTCTACTCAGTGTCTGCCGTCTCTCGTTCACACTTTCACGTCTTCATCCATCTGGTTCTGCTCTCAGTCCGCCCTTCTTAAAGTCAGTCTGATAGAGACGTAGCAGATCCGAAGAGGAGTTATCTGGTCGTTTAGCAGAACTTTCAGAACCTAATCATATCGGTTGACACCTCAATATCTGTCTCTCTTTCTTCCCTCCCGTCCACCATCCTGCCATGTTTTGTGTCTGTTATCCCATTTAGTTACTAACCTGATTAATCAATCGCACACGTTTCCTGTCTCTCTCACACACACACACACGCACACACAGTCTCCTGCCAGAAAAGGGCTTCTGGTTTGCATTGAGGACAAATCCGTGTTTTATGACAGTTTGTCTTTCCTAAACCAGGGCAGATAGATTCGCTTTGATGGGTTCTACTTTTTTCTACTAGTGTGTGTGTGTGTGTGTGTGTGTGTGTGTGTGTGTGTGTGCATGTGTGTGTGCGCATGTGTGTGTGAGTGTGTGTGCGCATGTGTGTGTGTGTGTGTGCACGCACACTTGTGGTTAATCCAGTCAGGCGTCGCCACTAATGAGAAGGGGAGGTGTGGGAGACACAAAGAGGGCGACACAGGGATCATTAGATATACACACACTTTTCCACATATACATTCATACACACACATGCACACACTGCCAGTGAGTGTGTCAGATGTACCAATGTGTATTTCCTGAGCTTAAAACCACATTCTGCTCACACACACACACACACACACACACACACACACATATATACCAGGCTGGTCTCATGCCTACGAAAAGTAATGCACTGTAATTTGTGTATATCCCACGAAATCAATTTGTATGTAATTCACGTAATCGTGAACCAGGAAATATAAAGAACGTGGGAGGAGAGTTGGGTCAAAAAGCACAGGACTTTCACCCAGGAGACCGGCGTTCAGGTCCCGTGTGAAACCAGAAGTAAACGTTGATTTATTTGTTACGTAACTTCCATACTTAATTAACGCCACTTCTGTAATTATTTTAAGCCAAACCACAATCTTTTCTTAAACCTAGCCAAGTACTTTTGTTGCCTACAACTAAGGAAGTTGTTTCCTGTGAAATTGGAAGTTTATTTTGAAAATACTGCATGCATGTAATGAGCAGAAATTGACACATGTTGCTGGACATTTGTTGGAAAACTTTTCAGGAGGAATAATTTTTCATATGAACCATTGTATGAGAATATGTTGCACACACACACACACACACACACACACACACACACACAGAGGAATATCAAAGCTATAACAAGCTTTTGTAACAGGAGATTAAGTCTATTAGATCGCTGCTCACATCATGACAAATCTGAGCAAAACAAATCAAAGTACCGACTTGGTATGATTAAGACAAATTTGACTATAAATTATCAAGATCAATGATTCATTGACAACCATTGCAAGTTAACAGATCACAGATCTCAGTTATGTCTTCAAATCATTTTTTAAAATAAAAAAACATTAAAAAGGCATAATAAAAAAAAGGTATTCTGTGTACAATGATAGGACACAGAGATAAGCAAGCAAATCCTCTCATTTGGGAAGCTGTAACCAGGAAACATTTAGTATTTGTCCTCGATAAATGAAGCAAATAAGTAGGTACATTTTCTGTAAATCCATTTTAGGGCGTTTAACTCCTTCACCAAAATCTCTGAAAGCTTTAGTTCCACTTTCTGTGGAAGGAAATCACCTTCCTCCTGTTTAACGTCAGAGAAATCCAGCAGATGTTCCTCCAAATCCAGATTCGTAATGATATAATCTAAAGTAATATAACAACAATTCACTGAACGCCAGTGCATTGTAAAGCCAACTGTGATGTTGCATGTTTTATTGATCACACGTGTTAGTCATTCATATTTAAACTTAACCAGCTATTGTTCTGTTTGAAATGTTCCAGATAAAATCATGTTGACAGTAAATTTGAAAATTTGATCCAAGCTAGGGATACACCGATCCAACTTTTTGTCTCCCCTGATACAGAGTACAGATCATTATAAGTGACACCAGTTTCACAAATTTAAACTCTACATGAATCAATTTGAACTCATAACTGAAATGGAAATGCAGAATGTATGTAATTAGGTCGGTGTTGGAGCTACATCAAACTGTTGCAAACATCATTGCAGCATTAAGCTCAATACAAACACACTGTTTAATCTGTATGAGAAATGTGCACCAGTAGGTCAGTTTTCCTCACATAGAAATCCAACATAGCTGTCATTTAATGTATTAGTTGAAGTGTGTTATAAGTCTATCAAATGATCCTTAATATCAAAATGGAGATTTAATTGTCTTTCACTTTTGTGTCTCTTACACACGCACATATACGTCACTCTTAACCTTTCAGTTCCACCCCCAAGACATGACTGAAAAAAGCAAAAGGTAAATGATCCCTAATTAGTATTGTTTGTCATGGAAACCTCTAGAGCAAATCTGTGGTTTACTTTTAAAACAAGAGGGGGAAGGAGGGATGGAGGGAACAGGAGGGAGTGATTTGGTGATGAGGGGAGGGGGGCATCATGTCCAGACTTGCCCTATAGCCACCACTCCTCCTCCTCCTCCTCATCAGACAGAAAGACACAGAGAGAAAACAAGAAACAGTGGTAACTTGTAAAGCCTCTCCAAATAATAATGTGGTTGTTTATTAAAGCCTGCAGTGAAATTCTCCTTTCACCTTGGAGCTTGTCAGTACTGCTCAATGACTCTTCAATCTGGGAGGATGCTTCCCAGTTTAATTGCTTGACTCAGTAGGACAGCACGTCATATGAATCATAATAATCTGCTTCAATTTATTGTATGCAGTTTTTTCACATGACAAAATCTCTTCGTCAAACAAACACCAGAGACCAGTGTTCCAGACCGATGTTTTGGTTTGCACCATACATATTTTACTTAGTTTACATACTTATTTTAAGCCCAACCATGATGTTTTTCCTAAATGTTTCCTGATGGGGTTTGTTGTCAAAGGTACTGGTGAGGATAGTATATCCATGCTGCTCACGCTGGTCATGCTGATGCATCAGTGGTGGACTGTTTAAATCTGGCCAAGGACAGGCTGTATTCAAAACCACAAAGTAGTACTTAGGCCTACTGATTTGGCCAAAAATGTAGCATGTAGTATGTAGTATGCAGTATGCAAACAAAAGTTAAATCTACAATATGCCAAAAACACCCAGATGTCATACTAATTTGGAAAAAATCTCCAATAGCCTGTGCATCGGACCAGTCTACCTCACCTACTGTATCCCACAATGCAAAGCGCTGGAATGGTACCTAGGCTACGGTTACAACAACTACAGCAGCCAATAACAGCTTGTTTCTTTTACATTTCTTGTAGCTATTTCATCATAAAATTCACTTCTGAAAATTTTTAAGGCGAGAAATCAACTGTGTAGATTTTGAATATTTACAGTTTTACATTATTAGATGGTGAATCGAACATTTGCTCCACCGTTTTCGGAGTTTAGAAGCTCCACAAACTGCCGTAACAGCCAGGTAGTGCCTGCCGGGGTCCAGACCCCGCTATGAGCTGGCTGGAGCTCTCTCAAGAGATCGGTCTCCTAGACAAGGGGCTTTTATTTCCTTGTTGATGGCTAGTTTGTTGAAATATCACAAGTTGAAAAGCTCCACAATCGCCCGCAGGCGTAGCTCGCTCGCCAGCCGGCCAGTGACGCTCACAGACCGGCTGCAGTGCAGCAGAGTGGTGAGGGAAGAGGCGAGGGAAAGAGCTGCCTCTGAAACTGTTTCATACTGCATACTACTCAGGAACGCAGTATGTACTGTACTGCATACTGCATTCGTCAGTAGTATGTCGTAGGCGGTTTCAAATACAGCCATACAGTACAGTTTTTCCGTCTAATGGTGGCAAAATGCCAAGAAAGGCCTTTGGGTGTGCTGGGCAGCTCACAACTCCCATAAAACTAGAGAACAAGGTGGTAGGGACCAAATCAGTTCAAAGCTCTTATTTTTCAGACAAAGACGCACACGTACACCTTCCGCCTACCTGTCTGTGACTTAAAAGTAATTAGGCGCCACGCCAAACCCCACACCACACACACACACACACAGAGCTTTCTGTTAGAGTGCATGGCAGCCGGAAAGCACATTTGGTCGACTTGAAAGGCATCAAAAGGCGTCTGAGAGTGGGACACAGAGAGTGAAGGATGGATGAGTGGAGCGCTCTTTCTCTCTCTCTCTCTCTCTCTTCTCTCTCTCTCTCTCTCTCTTTCCTCAGCTTGAAAAGGAGGGATGAAAGAGAGATGAAAGGGAGAGTGTCTTCCTTCTCCTCTTTCCTGGCGCTGCATCCCTTTTTGTTGTTCTGCTCCTCCCCTACAGCCCACCTGGGATCACAGACACCATCCAGAGCACACGCTGCATGCAATATCTCACACATAAAACAGTAACACACAGACACACAAGTGTATATGAACAGATAGCTAGTACTACATTTGAACTCTAAGCTAACGTTGAATCTAATCCCTTGATCTTGTCCTTGAGCATCAGATCCAGGGTCAGTTTGCGGTCAGTGGTCTCATTGAGCCACATTATGTACCAACTCAACCACTGCTTTATGCTAACAGCACTTGTCCACTAGCTCTGTTATTCAGCTGCACCTCATGCATATTAGCATCAACCAGTCCTTTGTAACAGTCTGTTGTGTATTGGCATGAGTCAGTATTGCACCTTGCACATATTAACTTTACCATTAGCTATTAGTCGTCACCCATTAGTAATGTCCTTTGTGTATTAGCATGAGCTTTAGCTTTATCCATTAGGTGGTGAATGTTGTTATCCATTATTGACTAAATAATGTATATTGTACTATTCTGTTAGGAAACATGGTGAAGTATTTCTGTGGGCGGAGTGTAGGTGGAGGAAGAACATTTTTCTGAACACATTAGCTAATGCTTACCAGCAGTTAGTTTTTAAGACGGACTTATCAAAAATGGAGTCTTATAATAGGCTATCGGCAAAGCGTTTCAGAGATGGAGAGTAAATGTTGCTAATAGTTTAGCTTTCTGCTAACTGCAGCCAGCGGCTCACCGCTGTGGCCACGGTTACGGTAACTATTAGCAACATTTTCTCTCCATCTCTCTAATAGTGTGGCCTTCTGCGTGAGTAATGAGCTCACCGCTGGGTTATGGTTAGGGTTAAAAGGACCAATAATGGATTATTAAAATGCAGTTTTTGCACATGATGAAACCACATTATGGAGACAACAGAAGTCACTCACTGATGTCTTAATGGATGTTGCAGAGGAAGCATGCAGGGCTTGAAAGGGAGACTGAAAACGCCAGAATGCCTGTCGCCAAATGTTTTATGGATATTTACTTCTGGACATAGGAGTTTATTTTAAAGATGAAACAATCAGTCAATTCATTCATTAATCAATCAACAGAAAATGAATCAGCAACTATTTTCATAAGTTGATTATACCAAACATGATCTGGTTCCAGCTTGATGCCTTTCTCTGTCTAACATTATAGTAAATTGCATATTGTGGATATTGAACTGCTGGTGCAGCCAAAGCAAACTATTTGAAGACGTAATCTCGGGCTCTGGAAAATGATAATGTTCTGTGATGTGTTTTTTCTTTAGACCACCAAATGATTCGATTAAATGATCAATAAGCATTTCAAAAACTATACACCCCTTGTGTTATACCAATACTAGTGACAATGAGTACTTAAATGAAAGCTGTTTGCATGTTAGAACAGCCTTGAGGTTTGTCTTTGACTCATTCGTAGAAAAATCTGCCCCCCGGACCATTAACAACTTCTCCCAAATGTACTTTATTGAGGCTTGGCTCATATTCCAGGCCCTACCTCCTAAGTTGTTATTAAAAACAATTGTATGTATTTGAAAAGGGTTATTCGTGTTTCTCTGGTGGTTTTAGAAGCTTCTTCTACCTGACAAGAACTTTTAAAGGAAACCATAATTTGGTTATGGTAATATTTTGGCAATCAAATTATAAGGTAATAAATCAGCAAATGCCCTGAGGTGATGTCAACCTTCAGAAGTTCATTTTAATTAGTTTCATGTCAGCTTAAAGTGTTACACCTACACTCTGATATCTATAACATGTACAGTCACATCCTCCTTCTTTTTATGTCGATAGATAGATAGATAGATAGATAGATAGATAGATAGATAGATAGATAGATAGATAGATAGATAGATAGATAGATAGATAGATAGATAGATAGATAGATAGATAAACCTGTAGAAACATCTATCCTCTCTATTCGTCCCTTCCTCTCAGGTGAGTGGTGATGTCAGCAGCAGAGTGACTCAGTGAGAGTCAGTGTTCAGAGGGCCGGAGGAGACTTGTACTAACATGGCTGCATTACACAGTCCTGCCGTGTCAGTGTGTCTGTCAGATTACAGAAACACAGTGAACAGAGCTATCAGTTTACTGTCACATACTGCGGCTGCTATTCACATCCACACACACACACACACACACACACACACACACACACACAGCACACACACACACACACACACACAGCGGGCAGGTTTCCTCATCGGGCCATGGCCA
>CAKAOH010040879.1:0-40915 GCA_916701665.1 Sebastiscus tertius | reverse complement strand
CTGTGTGTGTGTGTGTGTGTGTGTGTGTGTGTGTGTGTGTGTGTGTGTGTGTGTGTGTGTGTGTGTGTGTGTGTTGATGTGTGTGACAGATAGAGGTCTCTCTATTCCCAGCTCACCCCCCATGAATCAAAACACAGACAGAAAATGAACCCTTGTTTGTCCATCACCACACACACACAGAGACTTTGGGGCTAAGCGTCCTCGCAGATGGAAAGTAAAATATGTGGCTCATGAAACTTGAATGCTGTATGTGTGTGGTGTGTTTGCTGGAAATTAAGTGTGTGTGTGTGTGTGTGTGTGTGTGTGTGTGTGTGTGTGTAATGTTTAATGGTGTTTATAGTGTGTGGAAGTAGGTGTGGTCATTACAGAAGATACTGGCAGGCTGCTGGAAGAGTCTAGATGCGGGTGTGTGTGTTAACATATCTTGTTTCAAGTGCACATGTTTTATGAAGTCAGTGTATCTTCGTCTGTGTTGAAATTATCAAATAGCTCTTAAACAAGACTCGGTCAAAACTGAGTATATAGTATGTCTGGACCGTGTATGGCCAGTCTGTGAATTTGTGGCTTAAATGTTATACAAATAGTCAGTGGTCATTGATATCCTGAGTGCAACAATAGAATATGCTTCACCTCCGACATCACCAATTTTACAAATGAGTAGCAATACATTTACGATTTGGCATTGCGACTGATCTTTTGAGAAGTTGGTTCAGGACTTACAGGAAATCTCTCGCCTCATAATTCAGCATAGGGTTGGTTCTGGTAATTTTGGGGGAAAAAATGCTCCAATTCTATGTTTTTAGATTTAGTTACATGTTGGAGTGCCGCAAGAGTTTATATTTTTGCCTCATCAGGGGGTTACATGGCATTTTAATTGCTGTGGTTTGTTCACTAAATTACAGCTGGTTTTTGAAGCGCGTGTCCCCAAAGTGTGTTCTCAAAATAAAACTGCTTGCTTTTACTTACTCCATCTTGTCACATGTGTGCTCCTCAGGTCCAACTGAGTGTCGAGTGTGAGCTCTACTCATCCAAATGTTTGTCAACCAACCGCCATAAATCCAAGTCATCAACTGTGAGGTCCTGGAATATAACTGTGCCTCAAGTGCAAGTTTCCCATATCCAACTGGTCATTAAATGCTCTTCCTAGATCCAACTCAATATGAGTTTCCTGAAATCCAACAATTTGTCAAGTACGTGCTTGCTAAATCCAGCTCACCACCCCCTGCATCTAACTATAAAGCATGTAATCTCTGTCTGTATGTGGGTGTATGCTTCACATATCTCAAGAACCGTTCATCCGATCTACTTTATATTTGGCGTGCGTATTGCTGGGGACCCAAGGTAGTGCCGTGTCAAATTTGGTGTAATTTGGACACGTTCAAATTAATACACTTTGAATAAACAACCGAACAGCGCCCTGTGCACCAGTGGAGGTGGGGCTTCAGGGCTCTGTGGACTTAGTCGAGCATGTCGTCTGCAGCGGGCCTTTACAGGCCATGCATTGACGTATTGACTTCAGTTCACTCTCTTACGTTACGACCAAACTCTTCTTCACTTCCCTGGAGTCAACAAGCGATGAGCGGTTCTCGAGAATGCTGCAAGCAGCACTTCCGGGGTCTGAGCAATCGGTCCAATCTCACCTTCCTCCGAACGGGCACACTTGTGCAATTTCTGCCTATGTGATAATCTACAGTGTCAGAGGCTTTTCGAGACACACAGAAAGGTAGTTTTGATGGAGAAACACTAAATCCCTTTTATTTTAATTGAATTACTTTTTGTAACAGTGAATTATAAAGATATTTAGTCTACAAACAGGCTCCGAAAAGAGTCTTAAAAGTCAGCCTTAAAAAGCCACCATGTGTAAATCGTCTGTTATTGTAGAATGTAAAAACGCTCTCCGAAGACATTACTTCAACATTTCAACAGAAGAAAGAGGGACTCCCCAATGGAAGGTCATCCCACCATCACTCTGACCTCCTGACTGGTTTTATTAATCTCTGGGCTCGTAGCTTGTCAGCAGCATTTTTAGGTAGCAACATTTGCTCTTGCACTGTAGCTCCAAAGCTCGTGCGTGCCAACAAAATCCCCACCGCATGTCTATCACGCCATCTCCAGAGCTATTTGTTGGCCCCGGCTGTGTTGACGGAGTGCTGATGAGATGCTTGGCTGTTTAATGTGTGTGTAATGTTCCGCTAATGTCTCTGCAACAGCATTATCTGATAGGCTATTCTTGGCCAGAGGCTAATGCTCGTGGTGATTACAGATGGAGATGAGGACAACGTTCCAAATATTGTTGCCTGGTCGGGTACCGGTGTGGAACAACGCTTATGGACTTGTGACATCCTGAAACGGAAAGTTCAAGGGGTTTAAAGCCTAACAACAGCCGTTAAGTCCTGCCACTGACCTTGTGTTGGGATAGCTCACTCATAACAACGTAGAATGTCACCAGGAATCTTAATGCACCAAACACATTATTGCATACTGATACCAAAATATTATCCAGGTGTTGCAGAGACCCAAGTGCTCAGTCGGTTTCACATGCAGTAAGTCCAGAGGGAAAAATGGTCAGGCACTTTTAAGGACACATACACTGGCAGCATCACAGAGCATCGCATCATTTGACACAAATCTGTTGATGCCTAGCACACACCGAACACATCATACAGACTGAAGTAGTAGTCTAGGTACAGTAGCTAGCAGTAGAGGTGTGGACTCAAGTCACATGACTTGGACTTGAGTCACAAATTTGATGACTCTAGACTCAAAATCAGAGAACACTTGCAATTCAAGTGTTCTCTGATTTTGAATCTGATTTTCTATCATTGAATGCCAACACATCATCACTTGTCAACTCGTCAAATCGGAGACCGATGCACAGGGTAACCCTCTTGCATTACTTTTGGACAGACAAGGGACGGCGTGTTAATATAAGCTTGTTAACATGCCATGTGTCCTTTCAAAATAAACTTCTGTTTTCACAGGAAATTAGGTTAAGGCAACACAACCACTTAGTTAGGGTTTGGAAAATCTAGAGTTAATGGCTTATTTATGTCATCTCACTCTATCCTTTATATCTTACGTACGTCCAAAGTGGAAACTTTTTTATTTTGCGTCTTTGGAGATTTGATGGAACAAATCATCATCACTGCGAATGTTGAGTTCCTGAGTTTACCTCAAGGACAAGGAGGCAACATGTGAACTGGAATAACAGCAGCTACTATGGGAAAAATATATCAGCTCTTTATTAAGCCAGTATGACGCAACAGGGAGTTTTCATCGAAGCAATCTAATTAATCTAAGGCGTGTTGATTAGTTCTGTGAATTATGGCTAAAAGAGACAGAGGGAGGGGGAAAGATTTAGGGATTTTGGGAAGGTGGGGGTATGATAACCATCAACAAACCAGACAGTCTTTCAGAGGTGGAAACCCAGATGTGTGTGTGTGTGCGTGTGTGTGTGTTTCCCCTCAGGTCGTGTAACATGTGGTAAGGAGGCAGTGTTTTTGCGGTAGTGTCCATTCAGGCTCTGGCTCCTGAGGGAACCTTCCAGCAGGAATGAACGCTCTTCCTCTGGGAGGCCCGTGTAGGAAGTGCAGCTTCCAGCAGGGAGGACCCAGCCTTCACACCCCCTGCTGCTTTTCACATTAAGGCCACGGCAGCTATGTTATGGGATATAACCGTTAATCTAATGTAGTTTATGGTAGCTACCAGTTCAGTTCATACATGTCATGGGTCAGTTCAACTATATAAGGTTTGGACCCCATAACTTTAAACAAAAAGTGCAGTTGATGTTTTAACATCCTGTGAAAAGAGTGAGATGTTTGACTGTCAGAATAACATCGTAGTGGCAAAGCTTGAACTCTTAAATCATCATAATTATGGAGGCAGATTGTTCATAAAAGAAGAGTGAATGCACCCAAACTTAAACATGATGACACACAATATTTTTTAGATATTTATGGAGACATTCAGTGTATCTCACTCTAGCATATCCAGTTTGTTAAAAGAGCATTGATGACCCAAGTGTGTGGTAAATTTCTGCAACAGGGTACATTACACATGCCACTTTTGCACTCCAGATCCCCCAATGTATGAGCACAAGCACTGAAAAAGTGAATTTTTCACGATGCGTCCCTTTTAAAACAACGTGACACAATGAATCAGCACATGGTTTGCTTGGCTGCACTATAAACAGATAAAACAGTTGCCTTATTACTACCAGTAAACACAATTGTTGCCAAATCAACCAGGACTGAAACTTTAAGCGCACGGCTGGGACATTTATATCTCTACAAGTTACCACAATATTAAAGTATTCTGTTATGATATAAAAATGCTTAGATGGAATCAATACAAGGTAGAATTAATACAAATAATAAAAAATCAGATTTTTAGCATGTCAATAATAGGAACACGGTTTATGAAAACACATTGGATATGACCAAAATCTATTCAGCATTATGGGCATGAGCATTTAACTATACATTACATTACAGTACATGACATACAGTTACATACAATACATGATAATAGCATGTCATTATATTTAAATATTGATACCCAAACTAAATATTTGTCCTTTTACTTCACAAGGCGTTAAGCGTTTAAACATTATGTAAGAGAGGTTATGTTTGTTCAAGAAAAACAACCTGACCTGTTTGTTAGTGACCTGATTCATTAGTATCCTGGAAGCTGGAATGTTAATGTATAAGCTAATGTTTGGCTAATGCACTCTGGCATAATGGTGTTGAGACACACAGGTTTAACCTTTGTGGCGGCTAGCGGTTGGGCTAATGCGTTCCAACATCAAGGTTGCTAGTGGTTCGCCTAATCCACATTAAAATGATTTCAAAACATGTTAGGTGGGTTAGCTGGACTTCATTTGACTTTCCATGCGCTGGAAGCAACCGCAGAACAGGACATGCTGTTTAATAAAATAAGCTAAATCTACCACTCTGTTAGTAAAATAAATGATCTGCAGTTTTTACAGGAGGACTTTCTTAATTTCGAGTGACTGGGAACCAACACACACTTCTTCGTTTGCTCTTTACTCCAGTAGTTGTTTCTATTTTTGTTCTTTCTTGCTCACATTCCCTTGAAAGCTTAACATATATATTGTCTGTTATGTAATAGTAACACATGTACAGACAGATCTCCATATAGACTTGCATAATTTGACGTAATAGTTTCACTTCATCTTTCATGTCAGTTTAATTTATTGAGTCTGTTTTTCAGCCAAATCGTTACGAAACAATTTAACGGGGAAATTCTACATTTCAGAACATGTCCTTACAAATTAAAAATGTAGAGAATGAAATAAAAAGCGAAAAGCTGATCAATAACAAAAGAAAAATATGCTTACAAACTAAAAATCACAAGGTTCTCCTCGTACTTACAGTCTTACAGAGATGAGTTTTGCAATTTTGGGGCGATCGGAGGCTGCTTTGCTCTGTAATAAAAGCCCCTCTTTGTTGCCCCATTCCCCTTGAATCCCTTCACCCTTCACCCCTTCCCCCAGTTTTTTTAACAAGGGACCTTTAATTTGGCGAGAAGGAAGCAATGAATTGTAGAGTATACTTTTCCACGGGCGTCTTGGGAAGTGTAGGCCTCTCCCTCTCTTTCTCTCTCTCTCTCTCTCTCTCTCTCTCTCTCTCTCTCTCTCTCTCTCTCTCTCTCTCTCTCTCCTTGTCCCATGCAAAACCCAATAAGTAACACATGTGGGACTAAAGCTGCTACTGGACTCCTCCTGATCGCTTGCCCTCTGTGTCCCTTTCCCCTATTTACTCTCTCCCTCTGACTTCCATGCTTACTCACTTCCATACTGCAGGAATCAGGGACAGGATGCAGAAATAATCTGCTCTTCACTTTGATCGCGGGCAAACAGAGAAAGGAGAGGGAAGGGAGTGGGAAACGGTAAACTAGTTTTGGACTCTATGCCTTTAGCCGTTTTTTATATCAGCAATAAATCATATTGCTATCTGTAATGTGAAAGCGGCTGCTCATGTTCCAGCTTGATGTGTTGCCTCCAAGTGGCCAAAAAGTTCCCAGGCTTTAACCTGGATTGGCTTCGTCCTCCTGATAACTACAGTATTTATACTGCATTGCACATTGTCCATTTTCAGTCACCTTATATTTTGAGTAATTAATACCATGCTGTTATACATCAGCTTACTTGTAATAATGAAAATATGACATAAAGAAATAAAAGCTTTATTACAGTAAAGCTGCCTTCACATGATAAGAGATTTGCTCTTCACTCACCGTGATGTAGAGTGCAAAGGCAGCAGGTAAAACATCTCCCCAAAAAGAGCACAAGGAAAGCCATTCACTGTTTTCTGATCTCTCTTTGATCGCTCTGTGGCGATTTCGAGCGGTAGCAAAACAATGGCACAGCCAGCACAGATCGATTTTACCACTGGCTTAACTAAACAAAATTCTTTGTAGTTAGTGTTTTATCTGATACAGAATTTAAGTCTTAAGTGTTATCAGTTAACGTGTCCACCTTCAATTCCTGGTATACAAAATACCTGTTAGTGCAGCTGTTGTAATGTTCTTCACTGAGCCCTCAAAAATGAATCCAGCAAGTCACTGGTTGCTTGTTCATCCGTTCTCTCCCTTTTTATGCACCCATTTTGGGGTGCACATAGGACTGTCACGGTGAAGGAATTCCCCCTGCGGTGATATTGATTGGCTCAACAGCGCGATATGCAGTATTATTTAAATTTTTTCTTTTGCAAATTACTTTATTTATCCTGATTTTAGAGCTATACATAACCTTTATTGTTAGGCTATTATTAGGTATATTGTTGCTTTTTAAATGACAAAGATGACAATACTTGTTTATTGAAGAATACAGAACGGCAATGAGGCGCAGTGTTTTTTTTTTCAGCTGTGCTTTGGTTGCATCTGGTTGCTGGTCATTGTGAAGTTTTACCCAACATTTGTAAACTCTCGATGACCTGAAAAAAACGGCATACAGCGTTCAGCACAGAATAGACGCTCAGCGTCTCGTCACGCTGCTGCCATTTGTAGCAAAGTGTAAAAATGTGGTGCTCCCATTGCAAAGAATTAAAAAAACAAAAACAGGAACATAGCGGTTGCTTGCCATCCCCTGTGAACACCCCATCCCCAGCAAAATACGCACCTCGGGCCAAAAATTTGTTGCCAATTTCCCAAAATTGTTGCCAACTGTTACGGTCAAGCATGTTAGCCAAATCTCATGAGTGATGTACATACTACTGGACTGGATGTTTACACAGGAGGTGTAGCGTGAGCAGCATGTTAGTCGGCCAGCAGCAGCAGCTTCAGCGTGTCTGTGTCTACACGGGATGCGTTCAGGCACAGTATTGAGTGAAAGTCACCCGCGTTTTGGCAGCGCTCTGAGCCCAACACACACATGCTGAGTTATGGGTGTAAAATTAAAGAAAGTAGACTTGAAGCTTAAAAATATGCCGGGTTGTTTCTTAAAACACTGAAATAAAAACTCATGAATGGCAAATATGAAATAATGTGCGCACATCAGAAATTCTAAAACTCTTTTGAAGCACGTTGTTGGTAAACCGAGAGAAACAGTCTGTTTGACTGCACGATTCACACTGATTTGTACATCTTTCTCTTCTTAATTTATCTTAATGATGACTGTCTTGTGTTTCTTTTTTTCTCCTTTTCTCTCTGCAGAAAAATTGCATTCATGTGAAATGTGTGGATCTTGGGGTAGCTTCTCTCAGTGTGTGTGTGTGTGTGTGTGTGTGCGCGTTTAGGGGGATATGTGTGTGTGTGTGTGTGTGTGTGTGAGAGAGAGAGAGCGAGAGAGAGTTTATCAGAGGAGACGTGTCAATTAGCTGGGGGGTACAGAAGGCAGAGCCAGAGGTTGGAGGTCAGGGCGGGGGGATTCGTCAGCTGTCACTAACTATAAAAACGTACTGTGTTCTCGTGCACATGTGTGTGTGTGTGGGATGCTGAAGGCCTCGTTGAGGGTCAATAGCTACCGAGTCGAGACGGAGAACATGTGCTTTTACACACACACATACACACACACACACATCCAGCTCACTGTGTGTGGTGACACCTTCTACTGCTGAAAGACAGACAGCAAAAATTTAAAAAAGTAATAATTACCTTTTAACGACAAAGCCTCGTGTTTATTCCTCCTATAACATTTTAACTATTGAATTGAAATAATGTAAAGACTATCACAATAATGGAAATTCAATTTCAATTAAATGTATTTATATAATTTATCAAATAATAACAGAAGTTATCTCAAGACACTTTTCATACAGAGCAGGTCTAAAGTGCCAAATGGAGGCTTTCTAGTTAAAGTACAGACACTGATTTGATTTTTTTACTTGTTCAATACGTACATTTTTAACCCATTTCCACTCACCCTGTCATTTTTATTCTTTATTACAAGTACTGTTTTGAAAAAATTAATTATTCCTCCTTTCCTACGTGGAACTTAAATTTTGTGTTGATTTTGGCGGTACCTGTGTACAAAAGCAGTAGTGTTTGCACTCCAAAAAGCCAGAACCTCTCATTTTACTGCAGCAGGGTCTGACAGTCTGCCCTGCAGCGTCCTGGTTCTGGTTCTCGCGTGTCTCCCTTCTCTCTAGCGGGCCCAGCAATACGGCTAAGCTGGATCTGGTTCTGTCTGTGGAGTCTGAGCTGAAGGAGTTTCTGGTGAACCTGCATGATTTTGTCTGATTTTGTCTGATTTTGATGAATTTTGACCAGGTGGCACCGATGACAAGCATGAAGAATAACTATATAGAAATAGCCAGTCTTCTCTCTGATGGTATCGTTTACTTTTGTAGGTCATATAGAGGCATCAGTATTAAATTGAGATATCGTCATAACCAGTTAAAAGTTCCTCACAGTGTCTTTAACTACTGCAATCCTCATTTGAAGTCAAATTGATCCTCTAAAAAATCTAAATAATTGCACTCTTACTCAATGATTCTTTAATTATGGAGAAAAGAAGAGTAAGCTTCCGCCAAATTACATCCAAGTGCAATATGCCAGTTATTTCAGTCAGTTCATCACCCCCCCCCCCTTTCAGGTAAACATCCACTACCGTACATCATCAGCCAATAAAATGTGTCTGGACTCCTTCAGACAACAATAAAACCCACCTGGTTTCAGCACAGGCTTGTCTGTTAATGGGATGGATGCCTCTGTCTCCTATAAACGACTCAATCAGAAACAGCTTTTTAAAAATGATGCATCTCTGAGAATGCTGCAACTTTAAATCCTGCTTCAATTTTAACCCTAGTGTACTTGCAGTACTGTAGTTGTGCGCACACAGTTTTCCTGCACAATGAAGGATTAGTATTGTCATTTCAGGTGCACTCACTTTTAGTTTTTCCTCCAAATTAAGTAGTTTAGATAAAGTTGACTTACAACCTGATCGTCTGACTGCTCGTGTTTCTGTCCTGTCAGACTCCGTTGTACTGATGTTGATTCCAGCCATTACTCCGGTGTTAATCAGCAGGAATGATGGCCAAAAGTACAATCTAATAAACCTCGATTACCCTTTAAGAAAGCTTACTTTAAACATTTATTACGTAAACAAAGGAAAAGCTAAATCCCCATAATGTCAGACTGAATGATGACTCTGATTTCAGTTTTCCAAAGTTCACATAGACTTTCTCGAGGTCTGGAAATGACCTGTTCCTCTGAGAGCTTAAGTGTTTTCTTTTGCAAAGCGAGAAGTGATCAGTGTCAGTAGAAAGAGTCAGGTCAGTTCTCTGTGTTGGCAACAGCTCAAAACAAAGTACAGGCTTTAGACCGCAGACAGAAGCATTATGGGTATATAATAATAATAATGCCTTCTTTCCTCTCCGTCCTCTCTCCTTCCTTCTCATGCTCTCCATCCCTCCTTCCATCTCCATCTCTTCCTCTTTTCTCCCTGAGGTCTTGTGCGTGTGCCCAGTAATAAGAGCAGAGTGTGTGTATGTGTGTGTGTGTATGTGTGTGTATATGTGTGTGTGATCACAGATGACATGATTAGTTTCCTTCATTAGACTAAAGGCCGGGCTTTGCTCCATGGCAAATATTGGGCCATGGAAATGAGAGACATTTACACACACAGACACACACACACACACACACACACTTTGAAAGGACACACCTCTAACACTCATCTAATATGTGCTCACAGTTCTGGACAGGACATTCCTCATTTATTCAGCAAATGGTCACACACACACACCTTCAAATGCACACACACACACACACACACACACACAGACAAATCCATGCAGTCATATCCACACACACATTCTGACCACATTCTGACACTCTCCCTCACACGCCAAGTAAACATACACACTCACAAAATCAAAACTCTTCAAACACTCACACACTTTCTGGCCGAATCCTCACTGCCCAGCTCCACCACACTCCACATTCAAATACATAACCATGGAAAGCACACACACAAACACACACACACGCCAAAGTAAATGGGCGCATGTTGTGGTTCGGCGGTGTGTTCCCTTGGCTTTAATTAATTCCTGCGATTAATGAGACGTGATCAGTTCCAGACTGAGCCGAGCTAACGGCTGCCACGCGTGTGCGAGAGCTGACGGTTCAGTCCACAAACACACCGAACGCCTTCAATGCTTCACCAGCCAAACAGGAGGACAGGTACATTACCTGCTGTTACCACTACTACAATACTACTGCTAATACTGATGCTTCTGCTGCTGTTGCTACTGCCAATAATGTCTATAGTTCACACTACACAACTTTAGCCCTGATTTTCCACTCGCAAGAGGAGCTCCCGACAAATTCTCCATATCAGAGGCAAATTGGCGTTGGCTTGGTGCTCGTAACTCGGCGCTCGAGCACTATGTGTGAACTGTTCAAAGAAGACTCGCCGTTGCCTTGCTGACACATTCCAGATATCTAGCAGGCTAAATATCTGGACCTGCTGGGGAGTCTGTCAGGGAGCTACAGCCAATGAGAGCAATGTGTTGCATTTGCAACACAGACCAAAGTTTTTGTTGCACCTACGTAGATGAAAATCCCCGGGGGACCTCGGTGCTGCCGACACCGCTGCCTTTGCTAGGCAACGGCCGTGTACAGAGCCACGAGAGTCAGGGATGAGAGCTGGCAGGCTGGCGGGTGTCAGATCTGTGCAGAGCACCGGAACAAAAACACAGACAGAAGGCAGCGATGCACGTCCCCTGCTTTGTCTGATATAGATAAGATATATTTTAATATGTTGCTACATTGTAGCCTATAGAGAAAACTGAAAAGGATACAGTCGTGCACAGAAGCCGTTTTTATGCCACGAGGCAGACAGCCTCTTGGGTCTGCCTGTCTGTTCACATGAGGAGCGCAGTGAGACCCCGTGGATCCACGCGGGACGTCAGTTGAGTAGGCGGTTCTTAATGTGGCCAAGGACACATTCATGTACACACTGCTAAAAGAATGTGGCCATATGTGGCCCAGACCAACTCCGAATGTGGTTTGTGCGATCGGATCTCAATGCGTCTTGAGTGCATTCACACCTGTACTTAGAGCTGTCCATTTGTGGACGCATGTTAATGCCAGGTCTGAACAGAGCCTGTGTTGAGTGTTTACCACCACCACTATTTGCAGTTGATCATTATGTACCACAACGATCAGCCGTTACGTCCAAAACACACATGCATGTGTCAGTGGACGTCTGAGAGATACATACTGGAAACCATGCTTTCTTTTTTTTAACACACACTGATGCTTGTGGGTCAGAACAGGAATGTGCAAATACAAGCCTCTGTTCCCTCAATTACATATGCATACGTAAAAACACACACACACACACACACACACACACACACATAATACACACATATGTAGCCATAGATTCACTTTCACTTTTTACCCCCCCACATACACACACACACATGCTATGTGCTGAGCTGGTGCTGCGCTGGCTGGTAGAGGAGGAAGAGGGTTTAACGCAGACAAAGACAGCCAGGCTCCGCCCACAGGAAGAGAAAGCCGAGGTGGACGCCAAACCTGACCTCTCCACCGTGTGTGTGTGTGTGTGTGTGTGTGTGTGTGTGTGTGTGTGTGTGTGACCGGAGAGAAATCCAGCATGTGGACAGTGTCAAGCTAATATGTGTGCATGAGCTCATTTCAAGACAAACGACCGTCTCCCGCACACAAACACACACTGAGTTGGTTGTATAGTGAGGGTTTGGAGTTAGGAGGGAAACTCCCTTAGATAGAGGCCTTGATACACACACACACACACACACACACACACACACACACACACATAGAGAGAGAGAGCTATTTTTCCATCATTTGCGGTACAGGGAGCTATGTGCCCATGTTTATAGCACTGTATGTCTGTCTGGAAAGATGTAAGGCTGCTGCTTGTGTGTATGCGTAAGGGATGTGGGAGTGTGTGTGCGTTGAGGAACGAAGCTTTGACATTTGCGTATACGTCTGTGTTTGTGTGTTTGTGGTGTCCACATGTCTAGCTCGGTTTATGTGTTGGTCTGTTTATCGCTGTGTGTTTTGGAGAAAGTGTTTATGCAGTCAAATTGGTCTTCCCTTCTAAAAGCATGTACTCACATGTAGTTGGTTAGAAGGCCTGGCTCTGCTGCTCTCCGTTTGTTCTTCATCAGCCAGCATCACTTCATATCAGCAGATGCATCCACATTAAAGCTGTTACTTTGTCTTTGTATTTGCCTCTGGAAGCTCTTACTCACAGTGTTTTGTTATGGACTACTGCTGTGTTCAAATATATTGGATCTATCTTCTTTTTAGCCGTGCTAGTGTGGCTCTAATGTGATAGCAGAGTCTGTCTGTCGGTCGGTCCGCCACTTTGGTCCACACCCAAATATCTCAACAACTACTGGATGCATTGCTGTGAAATGTTGTACAGACATTCATGATCCCGAGAGGATTACTCCTAACGATGTTAATGATCCTCTGACTTTTCATGTCGTGCCACCAGCAGGTCAAAGTTTCCACTTATCCAGTGAAATATCTCAACATCTACCAGATGGATTAGCACAACATTGTGTGCAGACATTAATGGTTCCCCGATGTTGTCCTATGACTTAGCACCCGCCATGAGGTTGATTTACTGTATGTTGTTTTGAGTGAAATATCATGACAACTATTGGATGGATTGAGATTTGGTTCAGACATTCATGTTTCCCTTCATCACGACTAAACATTAATTTCTCCATTTCTTTGGTTTTATGACCAAATACCTGCAAAACTAATGTTTTCCATCAGTCTCAGCTGCTCTTTGTGTTTTGTGCGGATTAGCAAATGTCAGCATGCTAACTCACTAAACTATGGTGTAAAAATGGTGAAACATTGTACCTGCTAAACATCAGTATGTTAGCATTGTCATTGTGAGCATGTTAGCATGCTTACGTTAACATTTAGCTCAAAGCACCACTGTGCCTAAGTACGGCCTCACAGAGCTGCTAGCATGGTGGTAGACTCTTAGTCTTGTTTTATTATGAAGTGCTGATTTTTATAATACCTCAGGGTGCTACAGCTCCCCCACTTCCCACATCCATGGTCTATGTCTAAAGCCCCTTTCCCACTGGACAAAAACCCACTAACACCCACTAACATCTGGCTTTTGTCTTTAGTGGGAAAGGTTACAATTGGCATTCATTCCTGGGACAAATGACTCTGCAGTAGTCAGAGGTATGTATCGGCTCCAGCTCAAATCGGCGGCAATGGACACCCCGGTGAACGCGCTTTTCTAGCGCAACTTCTGCAAGTATTTGTCTTCTCAGCCACAAATACCGTCCATCTCCATCCGAGCAGCGCTCAAACATCATTCCAAATTAGTCGGCACCGAGTTTGAAATAGAGACTGAATAAGTAACAGAAATAAAAAGAAGTTAAGTTTTCACTGGCCTCGATGCTGCTCTACTAACTCTGTTTTCCGGTGTCGTTTGTGACGTTGAACGTGACATGCCAGAAAAAAAGACATACTTGTCTACTGGCAATGGGAACAGAGTCTATTGCCTATTTTTAGGGAGTTTTCCTCTATTTAAAAACCTGCAAATAAATGCTAATTTTGGTGGAAAATTGGTATTAGAGATGCACTGAGGTGCATTGTTTCTTCAAAGCTCCCTCATGATTAAGACATACTTTAGTTCTTTGGTGATTTATTATGCAACTTCAAAACACCAAACACACAACAACACAGTAGTTTACAACCTTCCTGTTGGTCTCTACCATATGTGGATGAATGGCCCTTCAGGCCTGAAAACACAACAACAGCAAACATGTTCACAAAACACCCAAACCAGAGTTAGATTGCTTCTTTTGGGGGGGGTTTCATTTCACAGATTCCATGTCGGTTCATGCTGCTCTGGAAGTGGCTCAGACAAATTTTTGGAATCACTGAGGTTAAGATAGCTGAGGTATAATTATACGTGTGGTTCTTTGTCAAATCACCAAACTGAGCATTCCTGCACAGTATTTTTTTTATGGGTCAACCACACACACACACACATACATTTATATTCCTTGAAATACTTTGTCACTTTGGGTGCACGCAGCTTTTGTAGTTGGCTTCCAGCAAGGATGCACACTTCAAAGCATACACGTGGATCTCAGAGTACACAGAGAGAAAGAGATAAATATAATTGGTAGACTGCACACAACGCATTGAAATGTATGCTGTATACACCTACAGAACTTCCACACACACAAACATGCAATTTTATATTATATTATATTTTTGGATGCAGTTTTCAAAGCATGCTAGTATTCTGGTGGAATGCAGACGCACACACACAGACACACTCGTACATATCCCCTTGAGTACCCTGTCACTATTGGATGTACACATCAAAGCCTACAATGCCTGTTATGTGTGTGGCGACAGACAGTAATTAACTGGGAACATCCCAGTGGGACCAGTACTGACTGACTCCATCAATCAAAGCCAATCTGCTGCAACCACTGGAATGTCTGCAGGGAGCTCGCATGCTAACACTTTGTTAACTCAGGAGTGTACGTTTGGGTGTGTTTGTGTTTGACATTCATAACAAAATATTTGTTTGGTAATTAAACATGCATAATCATGTATTGGCAATATAAGTGTGTGTGTGACATGGTGTTTATGATATGGTGTTGAAAGTGTAGTGCCGTAAGTCAAATGTGAAACATTTATTTATCTTAATTTACCCAAATTAGACATTTGGTGCTCCACCTCTCACCGGGGAGAGGCTGCGTTACAGTTAGAGCTGTAGGCTCATTCTATAGAAGATTGCACCTGAATAACATTTAAGGGGCCATTATTGTAGCAGAACTATTTGCAAATGTGTGTGGAGAGATGTGTAACTGTATCTCAATCCGTGTGTGCGTAATCAGATGTGTAAATGTATAAAATAACCTCTAAATGCATATTGAGATCTATTGTTTGCGTCCAGGAATCTGCAAATGTATATTCAGAATCTGTGTGTGCGTAATAATTTTTTTTAAATGTGTGGAAAAAGAAAACTCCAAATAGTATTCAGATGTGTTGCAAGTGAAATCTGTAGATATATAGACAGTCTAAATGCGTACATAAATCTGTAAACGTGTAGGCAAATCTGTAAATGCGTACATAGATATTATTGACTGAAAAGTCAAAGAATTTTGCTCCAAGAGCTGGAAATACAGACATATCGCAAATCCCACATCTTAGATGTTTGAGCATCCCTGAATGCATCACCAAGGGCAGTTTTCAAAATGACAACAGCGCCACATTAACATAATTCTGACACAAAATAAATATGTTGTAATTTTGGTATTTCAAGAATTCTCAGAATAACTTGGATGCAATTTGAAGTTGTTCTTGCGAGATATGCAAAGCCACCAGTGTGGCCATTTAACTGATTCAAAATACAGGTGTATATATAGAGAGAGAAAATTAATCTGATCTGTTAGAGCAAAAACACACAGACACACACATGCATTCACACATTTGGTGGCGACAGACAGTAGCCAAATGTTGTTTGTGTGTGTGTGTGTTTGGGAGAGACAGAGGGGGGATATGAAGGGGTTAAGCAGGGAAGTGCTGGAGCCAGAGAGATTGACCCAGACATGACCTGCCTATGAGAACATGGTTTAACCCCACACACACACACACACACACACACACACACACACACACACACACACACACACACACACACACACACACACACACACTGAGTGGCTCATCCTGAAAAAGATGGAGAGATGGAGGAAGAGATAAAAAGAGAGATGGCATGGCTCGTTTTTTACTGCTGAAGCTGTCATATAATGTGTAATAATATCCTCCAACTTCCTGTTATTTCACAGCCCAAACGTCACCAACATGAAGATGGATTAAGTGCTGATAATTATACAAAAACAAATAATTAAATAGTGTTAGTTTGAGTGCCTCATTTGTAATAGAAATAACCAACACATGATGAAAATGGATGTATATATACAACTCATTCTCATCCCAACTCTCGATACACTTTCACTTATGGTCACAGTAAATACATGGTTGACGTTGTGAACAAAAACACTTAAGTTTAGGTAACAAAACCACTTAGTTATAGGTTTAGGAGAAAACATCATGGTTTATCTTAACATTGCTACGTTTGTTAAGTGAAAGTGAAACTTGCCCTGTGTTTGTTTGACCCATCCACCACCCCCTCCACCGGCCATAGTTGTGTTTTGTCACCCCACTCCTCGGACACTTTCTCTGAGCGTCTAATATTGACACGGATGGGTTTACATTTGACGTCCTGGGAATGAGAACGGGCTGATATATACAGATCAGAATAACATAATGAATATATCACGTACATTTTGCTCTTAACGTTTCAGAAACACGAATTTAAGGGTAGATCCTGCAGTGCAACTTGTTTTCTTATAAGGAAATTGTGTACTTTTAAAGAAAATCTTAGCCTAAAGTGCTCCATGCAGCAGCCACTAGTTCTTGCAGTTCTGTCTGACCTCACTTACTTCCTGGCGTATGACCAATCAGATAACAAGTCATCGCCGGTTTAGGAGCACATTGGCCGTGAACAGGCTGAAATGGGGCCTATTAATCATCATCAGCTATTAGTTTGGATTGCATTTAAGATTGTGTGTGGCTGAGTAAAAGCGAGATAGGGTGTTTATGGGAGTTTGTGTCAGTCCATAATTCAGTGTTTATGGATTTGAATGATTTGTATATGGGTGTGTGTGTGTGAAAATCAAAGTCATAATTCTGTTTATCTGGGTGAAAGTTTGTGTGTGTGCAAAAACACACGTAATGATGTGTTTTTGTTATCGTATCCTTCACATCATTTCGGGGTTGTTTGTGTATATGGATAAGCAGTTTGTGTTTGCACAGTGTGTGTGTTGTCCCTACATGTTAAGTTGTTGGAACAGACGAACTACAGTTTAGAGTCTGCTCCCCCCCTGCTTCACACACACACACTCTCTCTCTCTGTCTTTGATGTCTCTCGGTCTCGTGGATCAGATGATCCATAGAGAGGCAGGAGAGTTGTTTATGAGCTGTGGATGAAAAGCATGTCATTGCTGTTGTGTGTGTGTGTGTGTGTGTGTGTGTGTGTGTGTGTGTGTGTGTGTGTGTGTGTGTGTGTGTGTGTGTGTGTGTGTGTGTGTGTGTGAGTGAATGCTGCTCTGGTAACGTCTTGGCATCGACATCAGACCTCGTCTCTGAGCTGATGTTGAACCTGTGAACTGTCGGACCTCTCTGCCTCCGCTCACTGCCTCCGCTCACTGACTCCTTGTTCTGTGTTGTCTCCAAAAAAAACCTCAAGAAAGAGACTGTGCACAGTCTGTGTTGTTCTACTTTTCTATCACATTACTTACATAGATTTTATCCAGTTGTATCCCTAAAACATTCCCGAAATGACAAGAAACTATGTCTAGATCGTAGACGAAGTTAAGTCTACACATCAGCAACTCACACACTGGAAACTTTCTTGCAGTCTTTATTAACAGAGACGTTTCGAAGTGCCTGTGGAAAGTCAAAATGTCAACGATAATAAAGGGCTTCCAGTGTGCAGCTACTGACTCTGTGATTACAATAATGAAACATATTCACACACTGTATTTGTGTGAAGGTTCACAGCTGAGGAACGCTGATCAATAAATATGGAGATATTTCACACAAATGATCAGAAGTGGACTGATACACAAGAGCAACAATATCCGTATGTGTTCATCCAGCTGATCTTATATATAAGTGTGTGTGTGTGTGTGTCTCTGTGTGTGTGTTTGTGTATGTGTGTCCTCGGGGTCAGGGACACATTGGGTTGTTTATGCTTGCTATGGCAGCGATAGAGTTTTGTGTGCGCGTGTATGTTTGGTTAAGATGAGCTGATGGGCTCTGTTGGGATAAAATCACACACTCAGACACACACACACACACACACACACACACACACACACACACACACACACACACACACAGACTGTCAGTGCTGTAGCTGTTAAGGAGCAGATGTCGCTAAAGCTCACTGTCACCCTGCCCATAGTGTGATGCTGAGGTCACACTAACACACACATATATATACACGAACGCACACTTTCACTCTCACTGACCCTCCTTGACTGCAGTAGTGAGCGATTATAGATGAATGATGACGGATATTAAAGATAATCAACATTTTAAGATTTTGTTCTACGAGTTTAAGAAACAGACTTTAGAAAGCAGGGGAACTCTACTGTTTGTTCCTTCTCTACACTTTGTATAGACATTTTCAAACTCAACAATGCAAATAAAAATGGGCCCCTTGTTCCTGTTGCAATGTTTGTTAATGCAGTATCTGACAGGAACTAAACTTGGACCAAAGCTGGTTCTCTAGCATCAAGAATGGCAATGAAAAGGTCTATTGGTGCCTTCAAATGTGGTCTTGTCTACCGTGTTCACGAGAAGAGTCCATATGAACACCCCCGACATTTAGCCTCCTTGCTGACAAGCTAGTATGACATGGTACCAATGGATTCCTTGGGTTTTCTAGTTTCATATGATATCAGTATCTTCACCCTAGTTTTAAACTTGAGCCCGCTACAACCTAAAAATCGCAAGTTGTGCTAATGCGTTAAAAGAATTTGTGGCATTAAAACAATTTTGCAAACACAAAATAGTCTTAATTACTATCAATCAATCTAATTATCTATTTATATATTTTGTATTGAGTACAAACACATTGGAAATTGTTATGCTTTTCTCCTTCCTAATGTGCAAAACAAACCAAACTGAAACAGTGACCCAAAAACCGCAAAACAAACCGAACCGTGGGCTTGTTGAACCGCTGCTATTACTCTTCAGCAGGTGGTTCAGTCCAATCAGGCAGCAAATGTACACATTTTAATGAAAATACACGCTTTTTCTTTCAAACTCAGATTTCTTCCTCTGTCTCTCTTGTTCTCTCCCTTTCATTGATCCATTACTCCTCTCTTTGTCTTTCTCTCTATATCGTTCTCCATCGATTTGTGTCCATGCACACAGGTAACCAGGTTACCCTCAGAAATCAGGTTAAGCAGGAAATCTGACAAGGTGGTTTCTCTTTTCTCTCTTTCATCCACTCCCTCAACCCCTCTCTCCTTCTGTCCCCTTTATTATTCTTGTTCTTCCCATTACCTCCTCTCTTTATTCCGTCTCCCTCACAGAGCCAACACTGAGCGTGGTCTGAGAACTTTTTACAGAACATAAACCTGTCGTCACGCAGTGTCATTACTTTGTCATCCAGAGCAGCAGCACTCTTTTCTTTAAGTATGGTGTCTCTTTTCTTTTCATCTGTCTGTTTTCACTTCACCCACATCCTCCTTTATTCCTTCCTTTCTTTATTTTTTTCTTCCTTATGCTTTCCATCGGTTGGTCTTTCTCTGAAATGTTCCTCTCCTCTATTTTTCCTTCACTTGTTTTTTTTCACATCATTCTTTCCTAAAGGTTGATGCTCTCACGCACACACATTAATATCTCTCTCTCATTCTCCTCCTGTTCCTGACACACACAAACACACACACACACACACACACACACACACACACGCACACACTCCCAAACTGCCTTGCACATGTTAAACTTGGCTCAGTTCTCAGAAAGCTGGAGTGCATGTGTGTTTTTATTGCACGTCTTTCAACTAAAAAGCTGTTGATGGAGATAGTACCCTGATAATAAACACAATATTAAAATGTTTATTTTTTTGTTTAGTATCTGTATGTTTAGTCTCTTAACAACTAGTTTTCATCTTTCCTTTCCCATGAATTAGAAAATGAAGGTTGTTTAAGCTTTCCACTCTGCCTGACAGTATCATATAGAGTGGTGCAGGGATGACGTATTTTGTAGGCCAACCAGGAAGTTAGCATCGCCCCGGTTCCCTCGACAAAAAGCCAATGGGATTTTTCTATTGGTTTTCGGATTATTGTGGAAATTGCAGTTCATACTTACATGTTTTGTTCTGTAAGATAATCTTCACAAATGAACTCCTCTTTTCTGATTTTTGAAGCGTAAATGCAATCGCCAGAACTAAAAATCGAACGTTAGGAAATAAACAAACTACAAACAAACTACTACGCCTTTTTTAACACACACTTCAAAATTCACGAGTAGGATATTTACTGATGTATTTTATGTCGTAGAACAAAACCACATGTACATATACATGTCCAAAGAATGCTCCTAAAACCTGAATCATATCAGCATATCTCACATGTCTTCATCAGAAAATGCTCCATTCAGAATAAGGCCTAATTCAGAATATCCAAATGGAATATGTTGTTACGTGACCCGTATCAAATTTGAAATATTGTCATATTTGGAATAATAGTGGAATATTTGTGCATGTAAATGTAGTCAATGTCAAAGCATCTGAAATATAAAGTTTCACCTCACCTTTCTTCTTTTACTCAACTTTTCTGTGTCCCATTTTATTTTCCTTATCGATTTCTTTTCTCGGCCCTCCTATGTTCATTTTGTTTTCTCCTTCTTTCTTGGTTCTTCTCTCTATTCTCTTTCTTCCCCTACCTACACTTTCTTCACCTTTTCCTCTTCCTCTCTCGTCTCTGCCTTCCTACTCCTCCTCCTCATCCCTCCACCCACTCCACTTTCTGTTCCTTTTTTCTCTACACTTCCTGTTCAGTCCTCCACTTATCCTTTCTTCTTGTTGTCACACTTCTTGCAGTCTCACAAACACACATTTGAATCCCGCTGTGAGAGTGACCCTGGTATTTTGTGTATCAGACTGTGTGTGTGTGTGTGTGTGTGTGTGTGTGTGTGTGTGTGTGTGTGTGTTTGGAAACCTTGAGAGTCCCGCTGATGTTCCCACCCTGATAGCCAGGTGTCCCGCTGACACATCCTCAAACCTCGAAGACACCACAGAGATTAAAACTGGAAAATGCCCCCAAATCATTTAATGAACACACCCTCTATAAAACACACACGCTCTAAGGTGACAGTGGATGGCTTTGAGAGAAGATGAGGTCATCTGGCCTTTCTTGTTCCTCTCTCTGTCCATCCATCTCTCCTCTTCTTCTTCCCCACACAGATGCCATAAATAACCACCCTTACACACACACACACACACACACACACACACACACACACACACAGAAGTGTCTGGAGGGAGTTGAAACAGCAGAGATGAATGTGAGAGAGAAAAAAAGTGTGAAAAGCAGATGGAGAAAAGAGAGCTGATAAGAGAGGACAGGTCGGTGATGTCACCCCACATAAAACAAGAGAGAGAGAGGAGACGTGGAAAGTGTCTGAGGTCATCTTCTCATAATTCACTTCATGCGGCCTCAGTTCACTCTTACTGTATCTCACCAAGTGTTCCTGATACGCAGCTGCCTGAAACTCATCCTTTTCAGCTGTGTTTATATCCATCCTGTGATGAATCACACAACAGAGAAACAGAGAAGGATTATTTCCTGAATTCTGTCTGTGAGGATCGTCAGTTTGTACCAGCAGAGGTCAAATGTCAGGGTCACCTACAGAGTAGCACCTCTTGAGCTGCTGGGGATTCACGTCAGCAAGGTTTAGGGGTTAAATCATGTCTCCTGATTAATAGATGATCTCATCTACACTGTCTCGACACCCACCACAACCCTGTCTCCTGAAACAGCCCGTTTGCAGGAAAAGGCATATGAATACCACGATAATGTGCGAGGCATTTAGCGTGCGATACAAACGTCTTTCTTGCTTTTCGTGTTTCATTTGCATGCTATGTAGTCTGTACTGACTGCAATGTAAACGCATCCTAATCCTGAAACAACCCGATTTTAAATATCGCTAAAACCAAAGAAATAATAATCGACTTCCGGAGAAGTTACTTGAACTCAGATGCACAAGCACTTTTAGCAGTAGAACAATTAGGGCTGTCAAAGCGATAATAATGCGTTAACGCAAATTTACGGTCATTAATCAGCAAACAGGAAAAGGTTTTGTAGGAAACGTAATGCCACCCAGATCACAAGAAAACCTTTTCATTGAAACAGGGTTCTCCGTGCATCTTGCAGCAGCTGAATCAGGTGCTTCTCAGTTCAAGGGCAGCAATCCTCCACGGAGCACACTGATTGATTTGCAGCCTTTAATTGTGCAAACAGAAACGTGTTTATTGGTTGCATTTGCAGATTGTTCTCTGCCAACACAAAATGTTCACACTGTCAACATTTTTCATTTGTTTTCCTACAATATCCGCTCGGGCAAACTAAACCATGATTTCGTTTGTTTATGGTTCTGGTTGGGCAAGATCCTGGTTTTGGTTGAGCATTGAAAAAAAACCAACACTGCCTTGACTTTTTAAATATTTAACCAAAACCACAATCTTTCCCAATCTGTAACCTCTACTGGTTTAAAACTAAGAACATGTGGGACGCAGGTCTCCAGTGTCAAAGTCCTGCGGTTCGTACGCCCAACTATCCACCCCGACCTCCTCCCTGTGACCTCGGTGTGATTTAAGGATGTCACATTTTGTTGATCAGAAAAAAAACATTTTGTGCTGAACATAGGTGGATGGGGTTGATATACTGTGCAAATGAAAATAAAGCTGTGACTTTGTGTATTATATATTCTAATAATTTAAGTTAGATGTCATAGCACATGAAAATGACTAGAAGGTTGTGAAGTCCTGGCTGCCTCAAAAGTAGAAAAACAAACTACAAATAGTTGAAGAGAACATGAAAAGATATCTTTTAAAAAGAGAGTGAGAAAACATAGACATACTGTATACAGTTGGACACATGCACACTCTCTGTTCCTCTTCTCCGCTAAGCACCATCTAAAAGTAATGCTAGAGTTGGCTCTGCAGGTAGGACGCCTGGGATAAATGGACCACATCTCCTTCTCCTCAGTATGTGTGTGTGGGTGTATGTGTGTGTGTGTTCAGTTTAAGATTTTATATCTACTGCTACTGTTAGTTGTGTTAAGTGCCTAAAGTCCAAAATGGGGCTCACAAATGTGGACACAAACGTGGATTACAAACAACAGATTGTGTGGCATATATACATATTACAGTGCATTCATTTTTTTGTAGGTATAACTACGACCGGTGAATGAGAACAGCCTGCTATATAAGATACTTAAACAGGAAAGCATGTACAGTGAGTTTCCTTTTTTTGCCTTTTGGGGGAATTAATTTAGAATTTGAATTAGTAAATTTGAATTTGTATTGTGACAAAAATAACTTGTAAGCCAGACTTGTGTCCATATCCAACATACATAATGTTATCTGATGGGATGACAGCATTTTTGTTCTGTTTAAGTCTGACCTTTAGCACTTTATTGTTCCAACAGGAACAACACATAAAACAACCATGTTAAACACAATACCTAACACATGACAGCGGGTGTGTGTGTGAGTGAGAGAGTCTGTTATAGTGTAGCAGATTTATGGTACGTGGGATACAAAAAGTTCTATGTTAGATAAATAAGTTATATTCTCTCTCTCCCTCTCTCTCTCTCTCTCTCTCTCTCTCTCTCTCTCTCTCTCTCTCTCTCTCTGGGACACACTGCTGTCTTTGTGCCCATTGTGCCAGAGCAAATATACACTGTGTTTAGCCAGCACCACAACACGGGCACATACACACACACACTCTCACACTTCATGGAGTTTTCATTCATTCTTTAAATAATTCTCTCTCTTATTGTGATATTTAACCAACACACACATACATTGTGCACACACACACACACACACCCACACACACTCTTGTAAGTACCAACATCCTTTCACACAAGCCCTTAGCAAACAATGCTAAACCACCAGCTCATAAATAATCAGCACTGCCAAACCATGCAAGTGTATGTGTGTGTGTGTGTGTGAGTGTGTTTCTGCTACATCAACATGGTATGTAGTTGAATCCTGGCTGGCAACCAATGGGGTACGTCCTATCAGGATTAGCCTGGAATGTACACACTTCCTCTCCCGTCTGTCTCTCTCTCCTTCGGTCTCCCTCTTCTTTCTCTGTCTCTCTTCAGTGACATATATTTTGGATGATCAACATCCTCCTTGTTACTGATTAGAGTAGAAGAACACAACTATACAATCAAGTTTCAAATTATTTGTTGTCAAACGCAGAACATTTACAGAGAAGCAGTCGAAAATCTTCGTTCTCAATCGTAAAAGAAGACACTTTTTTGCAGTTCAGCTCAGTCAGACTGACCGTACAGTGAGTGAGCAGGTTGGTTATATGTTCATGTTTAATATCACAGGCCTGTTAATAGAATATACCTCCTGGAGCTCACTAATTAACCAACCGGGTCTCACTCGCAAATCGTCAAATAGTGACGCTTGGTCAGTGCCCCTCGGTGTTTGATACCGACGCACCGAGGCACCATTTAGCGTCTGTATGAGATATACCGGGCTTTCAACTAACTCCAATGTAAACCCATCCGCGTCATTAGTAGACGTCAGAGCAACTGACGTAGTTTAAATAGCGAGAAAATCTGAGTAGGGTGGGTTAGAGTGAAGGTTGGATGGGTCAAACAAACACACGACTTTCACTCAGGAGACTGCTGTTCCTCTCCCGTGTGAAACCAAGTAAATGTTGACTTATTTTACTGCAGTTTACATAACAAACATAGTTATTTTACGTAGAAAACATACTTATTTTAACCCACAGCATGACGTTTTCCTAACCCTAACCAAGTGCTTTTTTTGTCTAAACTTTACCACATAGTTGTGTTGCCTCATAATTAAGTAAACCTACGTTAGAAGTTTATTTTGAAAAGAGACTGTATATATGCAATGAGCGGGAACTGTACGTTTCCTGTGAACCCAGAAGTTTATTTTGAAAAGACACTATGCATGTAACGAGCGGAAACTGACACGCCGTCCCTGACCAACGTATCGTCGACCAACATTCGCCTGCCCTGAAAAGTCCAAAACTGACGCTAGACGGGAACCTAGAGCGTCATAGGTTGAAGCGTAGGGCCACTGACCAAGCGTCAGTATTTCATGAGTTGGGAGTGAGAACACGTTGAATTACATATCTCTTTAGGGGGAGTTACTTGCTGTATCTTGATGAACAACAGTTAATCCATTTGCCCAGTACGGTTGTGCAGCATCTCCGATGGTTGCCTGAAACCTCACAGTGTCGACATCACTCCAGGAAAAATAAGGAACTTTTAACATTTCTGATTGTTTACAGATTAAGCAATCTGGCTCTGTTTACTGTACATGTGTATAGATTTACTGCACATGCACATACAGTGGACCAATGTACTGCACACACAGAGCAAATTATGTTTTTACATTAATCAGCCAAACTTGAACTAAACTGTATTTGCTTTGAATTCCTCGAGGGGTTAAACAAATATTAGGAGGCTGAAACCATTTACACACACAGGTTTGGTGTTTTAGAGGAAACTCCTCTCTTCCTCTGACTGGGGATGTGACCACAGGGAACGTAACCTTTTCCCCTCAGCGTGATGGGGTGTGTGTGAAGGTTTGTGTGTGTTCATGTGTCTGAGAGAGAGAGAGAGCTCCATAAAGACTGCTGGGATGATTTCCTCTGCTCTATAAGCACAGTCTCTCTCCCATGACCACCTCCTCTACCTGGAGACCTCTCTGTCTCTCTACCTGTCTGTGGTTCTGCCTGTCAGTCTTAGAATCTCACCTACCTACTGGATGGGATGTTCTCAGCAACGATGGAAATGACAAACAGCAGCATGCAACCGCAGCATAAATACATCAATGAATGGTGTACGTGGCCAAATATCCTGCTAACAGGACGTTTTATATGTTTACACATATACTGTATGTAGAGTTAATCTTCTACAGTACATATGTTGAGGAACAGAGGCATCAGAATACGCTAGGGGATGCTACTTATTCAATGCAACACTCCCATGACACAGACCCCACCGCCAACATCCCTGGTGTGGCTCGACCTTGCCACTGGCCATGACAGTGTTTCAATTCTGTTTTTTGCGTTTTCATATGGATATAGATTTTTTTTATACCATGCTTGTCTGGATGTGCCTTTTTTTTGAGAAGGAAGGAGGAGAAACACAGTTTACAAAACATGTGGACTAGGCCTTATGCTGTGTGCCCACTAGATGTAATTAGAAGTCTGCATGTTCAATTGTTCACGGTCCGAAGTGGTCAGTGACTATATGAACCAAATTTGAAGACGTCCCAGACGAGGCCAGGAGGACCTTCTCTGAGCAGAAGGGTGACGAGGCTCATTACGACCCCGCTGATGTGCAAATTCTGAAAACCTGTCTGGGACAAACCAGCCAGTCGTCTACCGAGCACCTGGACGTTAAGTTATTTGGAGTCTGCTTGACCCTTTTTCTTTCTCCCTCTTTTACTTCTTTTCTTCTCAGAAACCCTTTATAGGCTCTTTCATAGATCCATCCCTCTCTTAAATGGCACCTTTCCTATTATCCTCAGAATAAAGGCCTATTTAAGTAGCTATTCATACTCGCACACTCACACACACCAGGGTCAGAGATAAATGGTGTCATTAAACAGGGGTGGTGAAGACTTCCTGGCCTCTCACACACACACAACCCACTGAGCCCTGAGAGTGTGTGTTCATATATTTCACGAGTTTTCACACACACACTCAGCACACTGTGTTTGTGTATTCATATATTTTACCATATCTCATACACACACCCACACACTGGTGGCCATCCATCACATCCATGAATGGACCATTTAGAGTCGGCGGTGAGAGACAGACGGACTGAGAGAGAGACGGGCAGTGGGAGTGTTTGGTAAAACGACCCCAGAAGCAGAAAGCATGTGTGATACACTTAAAAAAGGTTTTTAATTAATCAGAAAGAATTAAGTGCAGCATATTTTGTCCTAATCAGCACCCTAATCATGGCTCCATACTGTGTTGATATGATGGTTATGTATTAGCATGTAGTGTAAACCCCTGTGGCTGTGTTCGTCATGTTTGGACAGTTGATAATGTATTTTTACCATAACAGTCTTGAGTCAGTCAGTCCTTCAGGGTGAACACGTCACTCCTATGTGCAGACATTACAGTTTCAGATGAAATGTTCCCATTAACGAGCCTGACTCCGTCATGGGAATTCAGCCGAGAGTTGCCTCCTGCAGTACGTAATAATGTCTAAATATCTACAGAATAGGCCAGAAACGGAGAGCTGTAACTATAGCATCTGGAGCCTGAGAAGAAAAGGTAAACCTGCAAAAACTACATCATTTTTGTGCAGGTAAAGAATGGTTATCCTCTACAAGATTATCTACATGTGTAAATGGAAGAAGGGAGAAACTTGTAAAAAAAAAAAACTGTTCTACTGATGTCCATTGTGACATCTACTCTGTATTTTTTTTTTTAAATTTGATTATTTATTGATGAAAATCTGAATATTTTCATTGTCGTATTCTCCACGGCAGTTGATCAACGGGCCCACAGAGCTGAAATCACATTCATTCAAGCTGATGATAAACTGTACACACTAACCACAGGGCAGTGTGTCAAGCGTGTTAGGAGGGGGATCGGTTTCAAAGCCACCTCAGTCCTCACAACTTACCCATCTCCATCTGTGAGTGTGCCGGCAGTATAAATACATGGCTCTCTTTACACCGCAGCCATGTGTCTGTGCGTGCGTGCATGCATATGTTAATGCATACATGTATGATATTTCATCTACATTCATGTATGCCACACCGAGCACGTTAAACACACACACATGCAGCAGGGGACGGTGGTTTCAGACTCCTGTAATTCAGCCGTTCAAGATGTGAGGCTTTTTAGAACAAGAACAGAGGCATGATGGGAAAGATCGATGTATATATTTCTATTTATTTTTCTATTACTCACTTCAATAGAGCCCTATCAGTGCAGTCAGGATTAAAGAGAGGCCATGTGCATACTGTATAAAAATCAGGCACAGCTCCTATATCCCTACTTTTTTTGTGTTTATAATTGTGTGATATGTTTAATATAATCTATTGGAGAAGACCACCAAGTCAGATTCCTGATGTATTTCCAAATCCCTTACACTGATACAGGGCCCTAACAGTCGTACCAAATACTCTTGAAATATTGATATGTGTTACTATACTGAATTACTTCTTCTTGCTTTTACACACACAGTTTATGAATGGATTTTATTATTTGTTTTAATATAATTGTTATTATAGAGTTTTCATAACATGGGTGAAAAAATAAAATAAATCACAATACTTACGTATTTAAATCCGAACAATCACATTTTGGTCAAAGTTTGTATGTTTTAGAGTTTCCCCCTCGACCTGATATAGGTTTCTGCATGATGACGTTGCTACATATATATAAACATATATCCTATCCATAGTCAGTGTGTATTACATACACTACAGTAAGATGGCGGTCGGCATGCTCCTAGTTTGGAGAAGCAGACAGGAGTACCAGCATGGAAGCCAAGCTATGTACTGCTGTGGACGCCACGATAAATGTAAATCAGTTTTTATTGTCACACATTATATTGTATATAGCACAGCACACAGTTAAATGTACTCTCTGCATTTAAACCATCCTAGTATTAGGAGCAGGGAGCAGCTACTATACAGCTACCAGTCCACAGTACGTACTTGGTCCATGTGGGGACTTGAACCGGTGACCCTCCGGTTCCCAAGCCAAGCTTTGATCAGTGCAGCGGTAGATCAGCAACTCCCGTGGTCAATGGAGTCTAGTGGCTTTGAAGACAGCGATAACAGCTTCGGTTCCCGGTCCGAAAGGGCTGTCTGACGGCGAGGTAAAGCGGTGAAAATATTCTCAATGTAGCGCACACTTCAACTGATATTGATTTTTTATTTAGGTCGCTAAAATACGTTTTTCTGCTGCTCCTGTCCACAGCCACTTTACTTCGCCATCAGACAGCCCTTTCCAAAGGGGAACTGTAGCTGTTATATTGCCCTCTTCAAAGAACACATACAGTACAACCCCAGTTAAAAAAAATCCCTTTCTAACTAACCTTTTCATGGACATTTTCATTTAAAAATCCCAGACAAGAAGGCAGATGTGGTCGACCTTTAAATGACACCAAAGCTGTTTATTTAATAGAACTATCCAATGTCCCGTATAATTCTTTGGAAAGCTTGTTCAATATCTTGTGTCATGCACAAGGGTTGTGAGTGAAAAGGTCATCATTGATTAGGTTTTTAGCCTGACTGATTTTACTGTAAAATGATTGACTTTCTGTCTTTGTGTGCTTTTGTTGGTCAGCAGATGAGAGTGAAAGAGCAGAATCATGTATCAGTCAGATTGATGGTAAATGATGGAATGAAAGTGTTTCCTTTTTATGTAGAGACAACGTGTTTCCCATTTCCTCTTCCTTTTTGCTGAGCAAATGCAATAGCACTGTGAGTGTGTAAGGAAGAGTGAGGAGAAACAGCACCTGTCTTCCATCCCCCCTTCACACACACACACACACACACACACACACACCGTGTGATCACACAGTCAAAGAGTCCCAGTGTGCTTTTGTTAATTGGAAGACAGAGAGTTACTGATGGGAGAGGCTGAACATAGATTTGACTTTGTGTACCAGTACCACACACAGATCAGACATTTTAGGCTGATTATAGATGATTACATTTGCATATGTTCTTATGTATTGAAAAGTTCTTTGAGGTTCTTTGTGAGCACCGACCAACACTGAATACATGATCAGATTTTTTGTATTTTTGATTCATTCTCTGATGAAATTTTGCCTGATTTAATTAAGAGTTTGTTCAATTTGTGCTGAAAAATTCTTTAACTAACGTATAACGTATAATTATAGTTATAAGTACTTATAAATATTCATAATGCTTTATAATAATAATTATAACACATAAAGCATGTTATGATGACTTATATGGTATATATATATCATAATACTTCATAATTGCAGGTCACTCACTGACATGTTTTCTAAAGGATCATAGTGTATTATAATCCCATAGTTGTAATACATTATAATATTTTATAATGCATTATAATGTTATTATAAGTTACTCTAAGTGGTCACTGTTTGCTTTAAGTAAAGTAAAAAAAAAAACATATATATATATATCATTAAATCTATGCAAGAACAACAAAAACAATGTTAATAGCGAATGTTGTGTAAATTAATTATACAGTGCTATAAGCAGATAATAACACATATGTATGTTTACAATGCATTATGGGCATCATAGAAAGTGCTACCAAAAACGTGTTTATATTCAACAAAGTCACGGGTTTAGAAAAGTATTGGTTTGGTATTGAATTGACGTGTATTGTCACCCTCTTAAAATAAAATGTAATACCAAGCTATAATGAGAAAATTATTCTGTGATCACAAGAGAGCAAAAATGTTCACATAATTACATACATGACCTCTCCTTATAAATAACTTTTTTCTCACCTCTTAAACAGAAAATTTCACTCACAAAGTCACACTGTATTCGCTGTAATTCACACCAACAGAAACACACACACACACACACACACACACACTGAGGCGGTGGCAGGCTGGTGAATTGATAGAGAGAGAACAAACAGAGAGTTGTTTGCTTTAGAAAAAAGTGTCACAACTTTCATTCATCTTCACAGCCCACAACACTCACACATGCCCACGCACACACACTTAATTTGTACCACTGTTCAGACACTGCTTGTTTTCTTTGAGTTCTCATTCAGACAAACATTCACTCACATGTCCCATAATTCTCATGCTACACACACACACACACACACACACACACACACACACACAGTATTCTCTCTCACACATTCACACACAACCATAACTCAGAATCTCCTCACACGTGTGGACATGACTATGGACTTTTCTGCTGTCGACACACACACACACACACAGTCTCAGCCACACACGCTGCAGTGCTGAGTTGAGAGGAGTGTGTGTGATAAGTTGTATTATGAGACGGTGTTATCTGTTGTGTCAACGCTGCCTTTAACACCTCCTTCCTCCTCTCTCTCTCCTCACACCAGTAAAAATATCCTTACAGGGTTCCTCAAGAAACTCTCAATGAACTTTATGGCTGTAATTTCAGGAACCTCTAAATGTTCTGCCAAGTCCCTTTACCTACACAAACAGGCACAATGATAATTACTCATTTTAATAACTGTGGATGGAAGGTATGCTCAAATGCCTGACATGCACCTGACTGTCTCATACATACTGTGAGATGATAGACATTTGTCAGCCACAAAATGTTGTTGTGCCATTTTTTTACTGCGGTACAGTAGCTCTAATGCTATCATTAGCAAATTAAAACGAGCGTTATTGGTTGCCGCTGCAGCGCGTCAGAGGACATCTGCATAAAGCTGAAACTTTCTTAACTCCTGAGAGCCGCACAACCGGGCTTCTCTTGAGTCTCGGGGGTGGCGGACAGTATGTCTGCTGTGGTTCGATTCACAATGACTGGCATCCTGTCTCTTCTGCAGCATACTTGCCAACCTTGAGACTTAAAAATAGGGAAGATTTCAAAACCAAAGCAGAGTTTGAGTTTCGGGACTTTATTTCCTGCATTCTGTTGACTCTAAAACAATGAAAATAACAAAATAATAAGTACTTTGACTGACTGTTGACTGTTTGATCGGAGGTTGCGAGTGATTGACAGGCAGCTCAGGGACGGCAGGCTGCAGCTCGGCTCTGATTGGTTGTTTTCCTCCGGTTTGTGAAATCTTGCAGATGCCATTAGGAGCAACGGAGGACATAGAGGCACATGATTTTTTTCTTCAGATTACATGTCTCATGCACTACTGTCAGGATATAGTCACCGTTTTATAAAACTAACTTTTTTTAATCATATTTGCTCCAATTCTACCCACTGCTGCTTTAAGGGTGCTTGAGACTGTGACAACAGTAACAGTGACGGACTCATAGCCCTTTTTATTCACATTTCCTCAGATAGTTTTAGGACGGTGCAACAGGACAATTGTCTTAAACATACAGACATAACAACCAAGGATTTTTTTTATGGCCCAAAAAATTGAATTTTGTTGGCATGGTTGTCAGTCACATGACCTCAATCCATCTGATCATGTGTTTTACTGCTGAAGAGCAGACTGAAGGCAAAAAGCCCCAGAAACAAGCACCAAATAAAGTTGGCAACATACCGCTAATGTCTGAGGGTCAGAGACTTCAGTCACCAAATATTAATATGACGACTGTTATAATGTTTAATCTTAATTTGATGTTAATCTTAATCTCATTAAATATGTAATAAAGGGGTTTAGCTTCCCACACTGTGCACCAAATATGTCAATATGTATATGAGTATGCTAAAATGTTAAAAATGTAAAGTTAAATTACATCTTAAAGTCTTTGTTATTTCAGATCTGTGGTGCTGCAGTACAGAGCCACAACAACAAAAAGTATGTCCTCGTCCAAACACTTAGCACTGGTAAATGTTAACAAACTGTTAAACATGATTCAGTGTGAGGGCAGCCACACTGAGTCCCAGCACATCGAGTTGACAGTCAGCATTTGTTGAGATTTTTTTTCCCACAATTCCACACACTTCCTGTTTCCTGTTTAGCTCTTATAACCTTATCGCAAACTGTAAATTTAGAACTGCGCGTGAGACTGCGTGTATTTTGGTTTGTTCCTCACTCGATTAGATTAGCCGAGGTCAGATAAATTAGTCAAACAATGAGCTCACGGTCACACACAGTGTTTGGGTCGGGACGGTCTGTGTGATCTTTTGTTAGCTGCATGCTCATGTATACAGTACACGTGTGTTTGTGAGTGTATTTTTGGCTGTGTGTATGTGAAATGATAGGATGCAATACTCTCTGATGATGATGATGATGATGAGTGTCCTCAGCCACAAAGAGGACAGGCTGACACTTCCCTCTACAATTAGACCACAACACACACACTCTACACACCCTGGATACGTGTTGTAGCTATTGTAGGCAGCAAGATGGAAGATCTATATTTACTGTACTTTTTTAAGGACTACATGTGTGTATTCTTACTGTGTATGTTCTTTCAAGCGTGCACATGCAAAGCTGACATTGTGTTGCACTTTTTTCATGCAACTTAATTGAACGAAACAGAATTTCATGCACAGAATTTTCAGTTAAGTTCGGCAGCAAACAGCTTCTGATAGCCCCCCCAACAAATAATTAGCTTAACCCCCCGCAATCCCAACTGACTTTTCTGTCTTTTAGAGGCTCTAACAAGTTCACTTTTAGGGCTAGAGTGAAGCTATAGATATCATATGAAACTAGAAAACCTAAGGAATCCATCATCATACCACCTTGTTGGGAAAAAGGCTAAATAACGCTCCAAAGTTGGGGTAAATTGTAGCGAGAAAAAACTGACATGGACATTTTCAAAGGGTCAAAGCTCTGACCTCAAGATATGTGAATAGTACTGGGTTCTATGGGTACCCACAAGTCTCCCCTTTACATTTATGCCCACTTTATGATAATCACATGCAAAAAGCACTACTTTACAATACTGGGGTCCCTAAACAGTCTTGGAATTACATCAATTGGGTATTACTGTAAAGTTGAGACTCTTGTGGAGCCAATGAGTCCAACTCTATTTATATATGATGATGTTAGTCCCCATAGTAGCCATTTCATTGTATTGAGACCATTTTTTGTAACCTCACTGTAGAAAATGACCTGTTGGGACTCAGCCTTGGTACATGGGGGGCCCGCTCTACCTGGTGAGCTACCGGGGCGCCCCAGTAAACGGAGAAAAGTCTGAAGTCTTTAAAACACTTCCGCATAAACAGTCTCACGCTTGCGCAGGCGCGCTACTCGTCCATGCAAGTTTTAAATAGTAAGGTTATAGCGAAGATGCATGTGTTTGGGAAGTAGTGAGCATAAAACTAGATAAATGAGACATGGATTATACTGCAAGAGTTGGGTCAGAGTTTGTAAACGGATGTTTTGATATAGTTTTGCTGTTGTTAACCGAGGCCCCCATTTACTAAAATTCATCAAGACTTATCCGTTTTTGGATTCTCTGTTCACCGTGGAGGCATGGTAAATATTGCTATTTCCCATGTAGTTTAAATAGATCCAGTTTGCTGGATGTTAGCAGTGTTTAGCTTAACCATCAGGCAAAGTAGGTATTTTCTCTCTAAAAAATACCTATTACTACCATCTACCGTGCAATAAAGTGTTGCTTTTGTAGTCATGTTGAAATGTTTTGTGTAACAGTAAATTTACTTGACATGAACATGTATGTAAATTACAAATTGTACAATTTCATTCTGTAACAGCAGCATAACTGTGAATTTTCCAGGTGTGTGTGTTTGCACTTGGATTCACAGATGCATACTTTAGTACTCGTGTATTTCTCTGCAGGTGTATGCATGCGTGGATTTGACTGTGTGAGCTGTTTTTAAGTTAAGGTTGGTCTGTTTAGTTTGTACTGTGTGTGTGTGTATGTGTGTGTGTGTGTGTGTGTGTGTGTGTGGAATGCAGACTGCCACTAGAGGCTAGATTTACTGGCGGAAACACGGTGCCAAGAACAGGAGTGGTCAGATTAATCACTTGTCTGTGTGTGTGCGCGCAGTTATAGCCATGGTAGAGGTTCACATTAAATCCATATAAGCTAACAGTATAATAATAACAGTATTAAATTATTATCTTATATTTTGTATACTTTGTAGGTTTAGGGACTGAAAACAAACATTTTAATTTTGCTTTTGTTGTTATCACTCTACAGTTTACTCTTGATTGTTTCACAGTCAAACCAAAACTATATATCAGATGACAACTTGACTTTTTGATAATGCAGCTGATTTAAGGATCAGATATTTATTCTACCTGCTTGTTTTGTCCATTTGCTGCTTTGCTTCGTCCTCTAGTTTCATGTTCAATTTGTAAAATGTCCTGCACTTGTAATACAAAGTGCCAGTTATGCAGTTTTTCTCTTAACTGAATGGTTTTATATAAAGTCACAAGCATGCAAGATGATGTACATTTATGAGTGTGGAAGTTAGATTTTGGGGAGATAAAATTTGAGCACGAAGTTGAGCTGGAAATTCACAAAAAAAATGAAATGAGTTTAGATGGAGGCAGCATGCAGCAGGAGCTCAAAAAGCAGGCAGTGTAAACGTTAAAGTGTGTGTGGTATGTGGGTGTGGTTGACTGGCTTTGACTCCGTATGTAAACCAAAAATGAGCACATACTGTAGTTATCCATCCACTGTGTGTGTGTGTGTGTGTGTGTGTGTGTGTGTGTGTGTGTGTGTGTGTGTGTGTGTGTGTGTGTGTGTGTGTGTGTGTGTGTGTGTGTGTGTTTGCTGATGAGCAGTATATTTTGCTGGATCACTTAAACACACACTCTGAATCCACCCACAGTCACACCTGTGGTAACAGGAAATTTGATGGATTTGCCAAAGATGTGGAGATAGTTAACTCTCTGTTTGACCTCTTTCTCTCTCCCTCTCTAAGTTGCTCTTTTATGCAAAGAATAGATGGGAAAGGTTGTTGAAATCTAAACTCTTAGGTGTTTTCGACTTTTCTTTCTACAAATATCATTTACTTGTGTCTTAATGTGGTTGTTTCATTGAAATGCTGTGCAAGAGTTTGGTGAATTTCTAAAGTTTCAGCAAAACTAAAGTGTGAATCAGGTGCAAGTAAAAACTGTGTGATAAGTCATTAAAAATAGTTTTGAACTAACTGATCACATTTGGTATTGTAATTAGTTGTAATATACTTTAGTACTTTTTGTTGTCCCTGCTTGTGTTTATAGCCTGGCTCGGGCTCACAGTGGTGGCCATGTTGTCGGCCGTTTGGAGCTGTGATTACAGGACTGCAGCAACAATTTACGCACAACTGAGAGTTTACTAGTGTGGGCGAGAGAGCAAGATAGCAGGAGAGACAAGGAGAGAGAGAGAGAGAGACAGAGAGAGAGCAAGGAGAGGATGAGAGAGGGAAGAAGGAGGAGGAAACTGAAAATGAAGCGTGAAAGTAAAGAGGGAGTGTGTGATTATACAGTAGAGGATGTTTACTACCTGTGTGTGTTTGTGTGCGTAAACGTGTATGTGACCTCCCCAACACCCCGTCTCCATAGCGATGGGGACGCCATCACAGTGTCACAACTTCAATTTGACTGGAAGGAGGAAACAGTCGGCGCTGCAGCAGTAATCTGATTGGTTTTGTTTGTGTGGCTAAAAGAAAATGTTTGATTAATGACAGCTGGATGTTCTTTCTTCCAGTTATGCGTGTGTGTGTGTGTGTGTGTGTGTTCAAGGTAACATGTCATTAAAATAACTGAGTAATTTTTAAATTATATTTAGCATCACTTGAAGGCTGTTTGTGGAATTAATTTGGTGTGTTTGTGAAAGAGCTCTGTGTGTTTCCAGGCACAACTTTTCCTCCAGTTAATTCAGCGGAATAAAGTGTTTGCAGTGAATTTAGTGTGTTTGTTTATGTGTGAATGTGTGTACGTGTGTGGTGTAGTTAACCAATGATAGGTAAATCTCTTAGACATATCCCTGGCAACCTTAATACCACACACTAATGCACACAAACACACAGTGTGAAGAATCAGTGGACACTTAACACATCGAAACACTGTCAGCCTGTCGTTTGCGGGGAGCATTTTATTATGTTTTATTAGGCTATTTAGAAATGAAAACATGGGGGGAAAATAGGAAATGAAAATGCAATAGAATGGTGAAGCACATATTTCTGTATATTTTTAGACAGAGCAAAGTTTGTCTTCCCACACTTTTGTCTGATGTCAACACCTGCGCTGAAAAGACTAAATAAAGTGTTGGTGTCCATAATTTTCCACTAATTTCCAAAAGTTTCCAGGAAATAACTGTCTTTTTTCAATCGATAGATAGCCAATGAATTCCAACATCTAGCCGCAACCTGGAGAGTCGTTTAGGCAGAAATACAAGACAGAATTAAATTATAAATTAAAAAGTAAAAGGACATTTTTGATCAAATGCATAGATGATGATGATGATGGAGGAGAATGGAGGATGTATGGGCTCCCCCTCCCAAGTATAAAGTCTCCTTTGTTTTTACCGAGGGGGGGTCAGAAATATTCCTTCATGGTTTCCTCTGCTACTGCTGGCTTTTTCTTTTCCGTCGGAGATGTGGTGAGGTGAAATGTATCTTTGGCAGAGGTGGTGAAGAGGAAGAGGAGGTGGAGGAGGAGGAGGAGGAATGATGGCTGACCACAGTGCAGCTAACAAACAGACACAGAGCCAGGGCTGTTAAAGGAAGCTGAACAGGTGTCAACTTAGAGAGAAGGCTATGAGAACAAGAACGTTGGAGAAGAATAAAAGGGGAGAGTGAGATTAAACGGGGAAGGAAAGGAAGAATAATAGAGAACTTAAAAGTGGATGGAGGAAACGGGAGAGGAAACATTTTGAACGACAGACTTTCTAGTTTCTAAAAACGATGCTTAGACAATTTTTTGTAAAAGTGAATGGGGCAGCATTAGGGCTGGGTATTGACCTTTTTTGGTACACACTGAAGTGTACTGGCATCAAATGTCTGGTCAGATTCGTAGTCTTGTTTACTTATTATTTGATAAGACGATTTCTGATTAAAATAAACATTTTTGTCAATTTTAAACTCTGTTTCATTTAACAAATTTAACAAAAATAATAAATTATAAAAGAGCAATAAACTTAATTGTTTGTTATTTATTATTTTTTTGTCTATTTAACAGGGAAAATACAGCTAAACATTGTTACTTTGGAAGACACAATGCAACAGGTACATTATTAAAACAACTAGCAAATAAATTGCCGCCACAAATTTAGGATATTTGGGCTAAGTTCTTGTAAGGCTGCATTTGAGAACCTTGGGTTCTTTTGCTAAATTAAAAATAAGGTTTTTGTACAAAAACACATTTACATTCATCAAAGCAAGGTATCATTTTGGTATCTAGTATCCATAAATCTAGTTTCAAACTTTCAAACAATACCAGCATCCATTTTATTGATAAAATAATCTCATTTAGTTCCATTTAGTAGCTGATTTGGAGTTTTCGATCATACCACATGATGTGTATCAGAAATTTACATTTTCTTTGAGCAATGTTAGAACTTCTCATCCATATTGGCTTAAAAGCTGAGATTGAAAGTTCTTCTTCACTCTTGATCTTGGACACAACAGCATAATTGACTAAATCTGTTTACAATCTCACAGTTTACCTACTTTAACTAGATTTGTGTGTGTGTAATACCTGTCTGTAACTACATTTTATTAAACACCTGAGTGTATGCATATATATAGATGTGAGAGAGAGTCTGCACTAGCGTTTAATTTGTAGGTACTTAGGTGGTTTTGTGTACATGTTGTAATGTATACATGTATATACACTGTGGTGTCCCTCAGCTCCTTAGGGGTCTTGCTGCTTGGTTTGGAGGTTGGGGAGGGTGTGTGTGTGTGTGTGTGCAGGGTTTCCCCCAGCAGGGTGCTCTGTCTGTGGCTTGCCAGCCTGGGTGTTGCCCCTTCCTCCCTCCGCTCCGCGTGAGCGACAAGGAAAACACCCAGCGCCCTGAAATATGAAAAGGCCTTAAAATATCGTCAAATACTGTTATAATTGGCTTCACGGACAGCCGAGGTCACGGCCCTGCTGGTTCTGCTCTTTTCATTTACCTCTCACATGTTTCACGGGTGCTGTCGTCCAGGAGAGAGTTACAGCAGGATGAGCTGTAAATTCAACATCTGTGAGGTTAAATTGAACAAATACAGAAGTCCAACATTAAATACTGCTGCTCGTCTGAAAAAAAGTGGTTTTGGATGGACTGATATAAAGAAAGCAGTGATTTCTTTTTTTTTCTAATGGTTTCAGGGCACTCTCTTATACCCCATTTTCCACCAAAATTAGTGCGTATTTTCAGGTTTTTTAAACACAGAAAACTTGCTAAAAATAGCCGATAGACTCCTTTCCCATTGCAAGTATGCCGTGCCGTTGCACTGACCTTTCTGTCACGTTTAGCCCCACGGATGCGCCAAACTTTCTCATTTTACAGCGAAACATTACACTACAAGATGTTTCTGAAAGCATTTGAAGCGAGAAATAGGCATTACAGTAACAGAATATTGATTCATATTTGACCGTGTGTCATTATATCAATATTATAATGTAACATTTCCCATAGAAGTAGGTTTTATCCATATTGACACCCTAAGATGATCTTCAGAAGCGTTTTGGTATTCTCTAACACGGTAGATGATCTGCTATGGCTGTGTAGTTTCACATCAAAATCACACAACTCTGAAATCTCCGGAAACACAGTCCTTGTGAAAAACATTTTTTTTTAAAGGAGCAATATGTAGCACTGACAGCTACCGTTTAAAATGGGTAACAGCAGTCCAAAATGGGAGCCGTGGCCCGTCCGCTCCTCCGCTGTGACTGATAGCATGTGTTGATAATTTGAGGGTTACCTTCTAGACACGACCGTGTTAGTCTCTGGCCAGCAGCAGTAGTTGGAATCACTTCACCGGCTGTGTGTCTCAAATACTCGCTGCCTTGATAACTCAGCTGCACACGAACCACGGAGAGATGTGCTGAAGCTTTTCAGGTCGGGTAGAATCTAACATTAATGTTATCTCTGTTAATCCAGTCTGTTTGCTTGCTTCCATGGCTGCAGAAGGCTGTTTGCGTGCCAATTTGTTTCATATGTGGCAACAGGGTGTCGATTGGGCAGTGGACGGGATCGCACCGGCCAAAACAAAAATGGAGTGGAGATTTCAAAGGAGAACAAACTGGCTGTAGCATTGTTGTCGGTGAAGCCAGTATTTCAATTTAGCATGTTTCCTTAATCTCTGATGACGTATCATGATCATTTTATGATTTATTACAGTAAATATATTACATATTGGTCCTTTAACAAACCTCCATCACTAATAAGAAGCACGTATTAAGTCAAATCTTCTGGCTGGAAACATCTGTTCACATCTGTGCATTAGCAGTAATCTCGGGTAGAACATGTAAGATTTTTTTTTTTTACTCAATTCATATACACTCATCCCTGGATGCTGTTTTAGAACCAAAGTATTCAGAGTTTCTGATGGAAAGAAAATCACTTAGCAACATGTTTAAATTCCTTGGAAAAGGGCTGCAGGGAATTGTAGTCTTAATTTAGAGACAAATGACCACTAACATGCTGTAAAGCATCGGTCACCTGGTATCTCCACAGTGCAGTGGGTTTATAATAATATTATCATGTTTAAAAATGACCGAATGAGCAGCTTGAGCACTGTACGCCGTGTTGCTCAAGGGCACTCGACACACACACATCAGCTATTTAAAGACTCAAACCTGTGAGCTCCTGGTTACGGAACGGACAATTTCTCCGACCACATCATATTTTTTTCTGGGCAGCGAAAGAGCTCATGTTTCATCCTCCCACTGTGTTTGCAGTGTGTGTGTATGTATATGTGTATGTGTGTGTCTGAGAGGGAGAGAGTGATGCTGGCAGACCATTTGTGGCCCGACCAGACTGAAAATTCAGCCGTCTTCAAACACACACACACACACACACACACACACACACACACACA
>CAKAOH010040878.1:0-26222 GCA_916701665.1 Sebastiscus tertius | reverse complement strand
CACCCTTAAAAAAACTTGTCTGTGATTATTACATTTAAAACCTAAGTAGTTCTTTCAATGTTGTTTCTTCAATGCGCTACATTTTAGCTTGAACATAACCTGAAACGTAAATAAACTGACGGGTGACTGGGAGCCGACGGGGGAACCTTCTGTTGGTGGAACACTTTCCTGTGTTGCTAAAATGCCTGATTGGGCTTTACTATAGTTAAGCACCGCGCTGCACACACAACAGGCCCACCTACCTTTTCCCATGGCTGAGTTGTGCCGGTTCCCACCGGGCAGCAGGGAGGGGAAACGGTTCACACAGTAGCCGCTTTTAGTGTACGCTGCAGTGGAGCCCTTCAGGAGGAAAAAAGTCAAAAACAGAGAGGATACATGAGCGATGAGACAACTTGTTACCACAACGTCAGCTACTCTGTCATTTAAACTGTTGAACTGAGTTTGAAATGTCTTGTACCATGTGTTTATGTTATTGGTTATAGATATGAGACTAAAAGATCACAACATTGGATTAGTTGGCTGTTTCTTCTACATACTGTGAACTTCATGGGTCATGGGAGATTTACAATACTGATACAGTGATGATTTGGTTAAAGCTTTACAAAAAAACAACATTATATGTTTAAATATATTTTATATATATATATATATATATTACAATATGGCATATATTGGCAAAAATCACATGTAAAATGATCAAACCAATGTTCAATGCCATGAACTGTGTTCCACTATTATGCATTACATGACAGATTTATAAAACAAAATAAAACAAAACTGTAACGACTTGTCAGTTTTTATATTAATTTACTTGGAACAATTAATTTAAAAGACAAAAAACAATTTTAACAATATAATCATATCCTCACTAGAGCGGAAATGATTAGACGATTATTATGCATGTTTGAATGTTTTTAGTGATGTCACTGCTCTTATGTTACATATTTTATTTACTTATGTGTGTTGTCTGTTTTTATGAACTGCACTGCGGCAGATCCCTCTTAACTGTGTTGACATGGCAATGACATATTGAATAATTTCAATAATTTCTCGATTAGTCTATCATCACAATCCAATCCAACTGAAAGTATGAGGACATTACTGAATTATTACCCAGCTGTATTTGAAATAGGTCATCATTTATGTGCATATTGTATAAGGAGTTATATATTGAATAAAGAGTGTGACACTTAAATTCACAAGACAACCGATTACAGGGTTCACACTCTTTTCTAGAAATCATTTTCCTGGACTGTTCCAGTGATGATCTATTCTAGCTGGTATGACGGACGGAGATCGTGTCATACGCTAATATGTCCCTCTCTGTGGAAGACATGCAGTCTATGGCTATAACTCATCTATGAAATCATCTCTTACATGCTCAGAAATTATGACAAATTGATCATAGAATAATGCAAACACACCTGCAGATGCTACCGCTACAAGAATTAATGTAACATGTCATGTTATGGTTCATTTTACCTTAAAGGAAGTGTGTAACATTTAGGGGGATCTATTGGCAAATGGAATATAATATTAATATGTATGTTTTCTTTAGTGTATAATCACCTGAAAATAAGAATTGTTGTGTCTTTGTTACCTCGGAAAGAACTGTTTATATCTACAGTACATAGGGAGCAAGTCCTCTTTACGGAGCCGGTTGCCGTGTTTCTACAGTAGCCCAGAACGGACAAACCAAACACTGGCTCTAGATAGGGCCATTCATGTTTTCACGTCAGCCACCGTAGTTCTCCTATACGCTTGGCACACGGGAGAATTTTTAGTTGGTTGCTATCTGCATCCTCACCGCTAGATGGCGCCAAATCCTACAAACAGCACCTTTAAGAATGCAGCATTGCGTTTGAAGAGACAATGCTAGCAAAGTAAAAAAAAGAAGTACCATTGGCCAGTATTTAGCCGGTGTCTCCTATTTACCGTTTCTAACCCGGCTTCCCATTCATTAATATCCAACTGTCTCAACAATGCTCAACACACATTTGAAACCACTGCTCCTAGCCAGAGTTGAATCACAAACCTTAAACCTTTGACAGCAAAACAAGGTAGCAATTAACTTTAGCAACTGAACCAAACATGCTAACCAATTTAACAGTATTCAACTTTTTAAAACAAGTTGGGAAGAAAGCAACGTTATGAAACGTCATCCAACCGGCATGCGCTTCCATGTGATGTGACTTGGGGGGGTTCTCAGCATTTCCACAACTTAACCAAGAGCAGCCTATTCAAAACACTGTCCTTCATAAACTACCATTTCAACGTTAACATGACCCTGGACATGACTTAGCCCTTTCAGATGCTATCTGATGCTCTGATAGAAAGCCTATAGTTCATTTTCAGCTAAAAGAAAATGGGAGAATGTTAAAATCATTTTCCAGGACAATGCAAGATTTTCCAGGACATTTTCATTTTTCTCTCATTTTCCATGTGTTTTAAATGACTGGAAAGCTGGTCATCGGTTTCCCTGGTTTTCCAGGACGCGTGGGAACCCTATGTATTATAATTGCTGGGGTCATGAGAATAATGGGACCTACAGATCAGAGATTTTTAGTGTAGGTGGTCCCAACAGTCATCAAACCCTTAACTCGTGGCACTAGTGCCTAAAGTTCCCACAGAGCTGCGCAGGAACTTTGTAGAAGATAAAAGTGTCACATTAAGTAACTCAGACAAATATATGAGAGTAAACTATCGAGCAGATGAAACCTGTCTCGTTCACTTTTTTCTTCCAGCAACGGAAAATATCTGTTGTTTCTGTTTGGTAAAGAGCGCTGCGTCGTGGCGTTTCAAAGATTTGTCATCAGTGGAGTCAAGATCTGAAATACTGAATGAGGGAGCAGATGACAGTCATTATGATAATATAGATGGTTGCATCACAGGGTGTGGAGTGACACTACTTCAACAAAGGTTTGTGTGTGCTGCGAAAGGAAAACTGTAGCCTCGGGCCAGTATGACAGGACAGGCGTGTTGTACCAGAGCTACCAGTAATCTAATGCTGATGAAAAGACATTTTCAAGCCTTTTCATTACTCATATACCACAGAACTGATACAATACGTGGTAAATGAGGCAATCGGTACCACAGAAAGACACATGCGATGTTGTAAGAAGGTAAACTGGAAAAACCCCAAAGTTCTAACAACTAGTTCATTTTTTAACAAGAAGTAATTGACAGCTAATTTCACTTCTTATAATTTATGTCTTGATTTTGAAAAAGGAAAACGGCTTTACAAGGGGGTTGTTTGTTGAATCATGAGAAACCTGTCAGTCAAATTAATGTGATGATTTACTGTTTTTCTTTGTCAAATATGATCTTAAAAGGGACAGTGTGTAAGATTTAGCGGCATCTAGTGGTGTGGTTGCAGATTGCAACCACCTGTGTACCCCTCCGGTCACTCCTCCCTTTCCAATACTGCAGTAACGTGAGCCGTGGTAACGCCGTTCGCCTCGCTCAGAGGCCATCCGTACCATAATAACACAACTTTAGATGCAAAGGAAGTCAGACAGCGGCTGGCGGTACCACGGTTTTGCACTCTGCAGCTTTTCAAAAGCGTGTCGGAAAACTACGGTGACCATCAGGTAAAGTAAAAACACAAAAGGCTCTCTCTAGAGCCAGAGTTTGGTTTGTCCGTTCTGGGCTACTGTAGAAACATGGCAGAGCAACCTGGCGGACTCTGTGAAGAGGACCTACTCCCTACTTGGATATGAAGGACTCATTCTAAGTTATCAAAACACAGATGATTTCAGGTGATTATACACTAATGAAAACATAGTTATGAATATTATATTCCATTTCTGCAAATAAATCCCCCGAAATATTACACATTGTTCCTTTAAGTTCTATATTGTTAGTCAGACAAAACAGGTAAATTGGAGAAATTGCTGTGACCTCTGAGAAATAGTGAAAGCCTTTTCATTGACTAAATGATTAAATAAAAAACAATCATTAGTTGCAGCTCTTATCCTGCTGCGGGCTCGACGGGGACAGTTAGAAGAACAGACAGAGCGAAGTTCAAAGAAATGACAGCACAAATGTTTTATTAATACTTTATAATTACTATTTAGCTTTTATACCATATAGTTTCCAAGCAGCCCAGCTGCACATGGGAGCCACTGCTATATTTACTAAAGCTTTAAAACCTTTGGTTGTTAGTCTGTTGGCGAAATGCCCTACAGAGTAGAAGAGAATTGAAACAATATTACACAAATTAAAACCTTCATGTGCCTCTTTTCACCAGGGGCCTTATCAGCAGACTACTGATTTGATGATCTTTCTTTTTGTTCCTGTATGTCCTAATGACATAATTCATGTTTACGTGAGCATGATGAGAACTTCTCTTATTTCCAAATAAATGAAACACAATGTGGCTCAATACAGCCGTCGTTACAACATTTGTGTTGCTTGTGTGTCTGACACAACTTCTTGTTTTCAGTTTTCTCAACACTTCTTTGGTGTCAAGGTCAAACCCCTTTTTCTTTTTTGCATTATATTCTTGTAGTCATGTTGCATACTTATGTTCTTAAGTGTTTAAAACAATCATATGCCAGTGGTAGTTGCATTATTTTGTTTTGATAAAACTGCCTCACATAGCAACTCAGACTCAAACTTCTGCTAATTTTATGATTCACTGTGAACGCACATCTTTACAGTATCCTAATGAAATCACTTCCTGCTTCCTGCTTCCTCCGTCACAGGCTCAGGAAAGATCTTCCCACATTACTCATTTGGTGAAGGATTGCCCAGACAAGGTGGCTCATCTTACTCACATGCACAACTCACCTCGATCTCCCCGATACCGGGAATGCAGGGTTGAATTTACTAGCAATAAATGCAAAGTACAAAAATCCTCTCAAAATATTGATTGAGTCGTGACAGTGCATTTAAATTAGAAAAGATCCTGACTGCTGTTGTTCATGTTCAGCAAGTCATAATGTAATAACTGTGCATAATGTAATAACTGTGCATAATGTAATTATGTAAATGTAATAAAGTATCATGTAATAATCACAAAACCATGAGTGCATAATGCATGGTTTCCACCGGAAGAGTCGTTAGGCCCTGCGGCAACTAAAGGTCAGCACAACTTAAGTGAGCCTGGGCCGAAGTTGTCGTATGATTTTATCGACTAAACGATTCGTGGATTTTATTATCAGATCTGTGAAACTGAATTTCTCCCCAAAGCTTATGTTTACCAGAGATGTGCTCACAAGTTTCTTGGAAATGAGTCATTCAGCATGAAAAAAAAGCATAAAAAGAAACTAATCAACTAAAGAAAGAGAGGGGAGCGATAGGGGGGCAGCCCTCTGAGGAGCTGTAGCATTTACTCGCAGACGGCCTAAACTGTAGACACACTGCACTGCTATGCTCACAGCTAAAACGTTACTGTTACTGCTGACTTTATAGGCTACTCATCTTCACACACACACACGGGCTGAGTTATTAATTTAAGAAGTTTGCTACTTGTATAACACATTTTAGTTTAAAAGGGACTGTTTGTAACTTTTTAAGCGTATAAATGTACCAGGTCGGGACACTTGCGCGCACGCATATGCGCGCTCGCGTGTGGCCGCTGTCTCTCCTCCTCTGCCTGCTTGCCTTCACTCACACCGCGCGTGTTCTCGCTCTGCTCGCTCCACCTCTAGACGTGAACGCGCGCTCATTACACACGGCAGAAGAGTTAGTTTAGCTCTGAGAATATCTAGTGAATGTACAGTGTACGTTTGTGCAGAAAAAACTGCTGCAGCTCCTCCAGACCAACACAGGTTTCCCGTGTCTTGTGAAGTGACGGGGCTTCGCAGAGAGAAACGCTATCGCCTCCGACCGGGTGCCGGTGTTTTCACTGTTGCTGCCTTAGCCGGGGCTAAAGCGGCGAGGCTAAAGCAGGAAAAGCCAACACTAGGATCAGCAGTGATTCATGGAGAGACCTTGGTCTGGTCAGCTAACATTACTGCCAAGCAGCTGAAATATAGAGTGATATCGTGGTTTTAGCTGACGTGTGTCGCCTCACTGTTTTGAGCGATGCTCGTTCAGGTATATTTAGAGCGTGGAAGCGCGAGCTCGACGCTGACTTTCGTTGACTTAACGGCCACAGGTGTCGCTGTTAACAAGCATTTCTGAAAGTTACAAACAGTCCCTTTAAAAAACATCTAAAAAATACATAAGTCCCCGATGCTTAGACCTGACAGGGAGTCAACTTAGGCCCGGTGGGCCACAGGGATTGCAAATCACTGGCGGAAAACCCTGGCATAACGTAATAACAGTTTTGTTCATACTGTAAGACAATTATTACATTATAATCTAAGCAAAAAATATATTGAATAATGTAATAAATTCAGATACGCATATGGTAATTTTTAAAAAAAGAGTACTCTCCTTGTCCTCTTAAAGCATAGGAAGTTAGGAACCCTTCTAGTTTTATTGAACACAAGTGGAGTCCTTAATTAAAGCAACTTGACTTTGTCAGTTTGGTCTTGAGGACATTTTCAACAATCGGTTTCAAACTGATGAAGCCTCTTGGATGTGAGACAAAACTCAGGACTACAAGTACAAGTAGAGTGACCTGGACAAATGAGAACCTTTACAGAGATGTCTGGGTGATTCTTAACATGTGAAATAATTGTTCAATACATAATTATTACAGTCACTTTAAAAATAATTATGTATAAATAATATAAAATCAAATTATTATCTCCACTCGTGTTATGTAAAACTAGAAGGGTTCCTATGCTTTAAGGAGAGAACTCTTTTTTCGGCATTGTTTACACTACACGCCGAATTTATTACATTATTCAATATATTTTTTTGCCTAGTTTATAATGTAATCATTTTCTTAGAATGTAATAACTTATTAAATTATGCACAAAACTGTTTGTGCTCATGGTTTTCTTACATTACGTGCCGATTATAACATTATGAGCTTTGATTGCATTTAAATTATTAAATTATGTGCAGTTATTATATTGTGAGTTGCTAAATTCATGTTAATCACATTTTCAAAGTGGTAAGACTTTCAATCAGGGCTGAAGGAAGACGACACATCAAAGACAGCAGAGATGGAAACTAGTTCAAAAGCCAATAAGAAGCAGCAGTTCGCAGAATCTCAACTGTATTTGGTTGATAGATCTAGATGTGGTGAATTAGTGTGAAGAAACAGCTTCCTCCTCACTGAATTAAAAGAATTCAGAGACAGCAGTGAGACATCGTGTGAAACAACAGAAAAGCAGAGACAGGTTCTCTTACCTTGGAGGCAACAATGAGAGATCTTTTCCCCACAGGACACACCACCATCAGCCAGTCAGTGTCCAGCTCTGATGGCACATCCACCAGCCACTCTGACAGCATGAGCTGAGGAGGAAGACAAACTTTGTTAACAAACTCAGCATTTCATCTTCATCAAGACTGTATTTAAGAGTCCCAAAATGATGATCACAAGTCTGTTAGCATTCAACCACCTTGTCGGGCTGTCATTCTACAAACTCATGCGCCCTCTGCTGGCCAAAATGAGGAATGCAACAGAAAAGTACATGGCCTAATGTATCTCTGGGTAATAACACATCAAACACTGACCTGGTTGGCATAATGTTTTGGCAGCTTTCTCCTCTCAATCTCCATCCCTTCTTCCTCCTCCTCCTCTTCTGTGCGGCCATCTTTCTCCTGTTCCCCCTCCTCTTTTTTCTCCATGTCCTCCTCTCCATCGCTGTCTGCCCCCGTCCAGTCCCCATCAGCCAGACGCCGCGCATGGTTGACGTAGTTTAACCTTTTACTGAAATTAGAGATTGGAAAAAAAAGGCTCGTTCAGATACGTGCACTGTGGCATTGTTTATTTTAGAGATGAAAACATCTGTGTAATGTATGTCAAGCTGGGTGGAAGTCATCTTTAAAGGGCTTTCTAGAACCGAGTGTTACCGTGTGGAGGGCCGTGGTTACACTTGTCTTTTTAATGTGACTTTTGTTATCTGATCATGCCAGGATGCATTAACTGTCAAGTCTGTACGCTTTGAGATCGTGTCTTGCTCACCTTGGGATCCGATCAGCCACACCACATGCCGAGGTGCCCTGACACGCATTGAATTTGTATCTAAGTGAGGTGTGGACAGCATGTGGGCACAATACGGACAATTTATCAAACATAGGTCTCTCATCATCTTCCCCCCACATGGGAGTTCCTCTACCGAGCAATAGCTAAGGAAAGAGAGGAGGAAAACCGGGGATGGAGCAGTGCTGAGACACATTCTGTGCGTTCCAACACTACCATACTATTTAGTACGCCAGAAAAAGATTTAGTATGTCCCAATACATAGTATGTCAAATGTAGTAAAATACCAGGGGTGTCCTACTACAACCGGTAGTATTTTGCAGTATGCAAGCCAGCATGCTTTTCTGGCTATTCTGACCCACAATCCTCTGCGCAGCGGATATATGAGCAAGAGGGTCAAAGTTCAAGGCGCAATGTTATGATGAAGTAGTATGTCCCAATTGTTTGTATACTGCATGCAGCACTACATACTTTGTAAGGGCAGCTGCAGTATGGACTAAAAGTAAAAATAATTTGGTACATAGCCATTGTCTGAGTCGTGTTACGTTACTACTGATGAAAACCCAACATTTCCTGATTTAGCCTTTCCAAAATAAAAGCTTTTAAATAATAATATAACGAGGGACTTTTATTGTGAAGAATTTATAGGTAAATGTGTTTATCACTAAAACAGGAGAGCTTTTTTATTGGCTATTCTTCAATAAAACAAGTCTACGAATACTGCAGGGAGGATGCAGCAAAAATAACAACAGGGTATTTTTATGGTGAAGAATTAATAGGAAATGAAAAGCGTTTATAAACCGTTTTACCGCCGCTCTTTTGACCATGAAATATATCTGAACACTAACCGATCAGGCAGGTCGCATTGAAGTGTCAAGTGTGGACACACATATGCGGACACAGTTGAATTCCAATCACAAAAGTCACATTGAAAAGACAAGTGTAACCACGGCCTATGATGTGGCGGACAACTGTTGCTGCAGACGTAAGTATGCAGCTGGAAACAATACAAAGCAGAAGTGAATGGAAAAAGATTTCCAGTGGATTGCCTGTCGCCATTTAGTAGTAAAAAAAAGTGTTTGTGATGCAATACAGAAGTAATAAGGGCAGATAATCATTATTTTTTGTCTTAAGTAGAAGTAATGACATGAGGTTGGAGAAATTCTAACCCAGAAGGGACAAGTTTCATACTGTACACTAACAATTAGAAACTCCAAGGTCAAATACTGAAATATAAGGACGTTTACCTTTTCTGCAGGTCAAGGAAGCGCCGCCGTCGCTCGCTCTGCTCCAGCACGCTGTACTTGCTCTTGTACTGGGCCAGCCGAGGGTGCGGGGCGGCTGTGCTGTTGGGCTCCTTGGACACAGCGAAGCTGGCCGAGAGGGCTTGGGTCAGGTCATCCATGGGGACTCTGTTAAATCAATACAACAACGTAAGCTTATTTTCACCTCTCTCTGAAACAGTCAATCCAATTCCCCTGCTTATATTATGAGGACAGAAGGTTGATGAATTTAGCTAAATATCACTGTATCATGAAGTCTATCAGTGCCAGAGATCATTCATAGTCTTTGGGAACAGCATTGACACTACCTTTGTGAGCTAGAACACTTGTAAACTCAGAGGATGTGATGCGAGAAAATTAATAATATATAATGGAATACAAGTGGGATGAGACAAATGATATTGCACTATAATAGTGATGCACCCATGCTGGCAGAATCAGGTTTATCCATCATTTACTGCAGACATGCATTCTGTATTGTGGCAGTTCAGCCCTTTGCCAGTTAACATCTGTTTGACATTTGCACGATGGCACACATATTCATGTTGCTATGCGTGTGCTTAAGTGACGCAGACTCTATGTGCTTTTCTCTGCTGCCTTTTAACTTCTATGAAACAGAAAGCTTTTCATACACTGATGTTAAAAGATACTGAATATCATTGTTTACGCTCATTTTTGTCCTTTAATATGTTTTTTTTAAGCTTTAAATCACACAGATGACCCATGTGTATAGATTAGGGCTGTATCTAACGGTTATTTTATTGACTGATTGATCTAATGATTATCTTATATATTTGTCTTGTCAACATAATGTCAGAAAACAGTAGAAAAATTCCCAGAGTCCAAGATGATGCCATCAAGTTATTTGTTTTGCCAATATTGTAAAACTCAACTGCCTTCAATTTACAATGATACAAAACAGAGAAAAGCAGCAGATCCTTACAGTTGAGAAGATAAAACCATAAAAGGCTTCACAAATTACTTTAAACTTAATTGAATTATAATAAAATTACTTAAAGGGGACATATTATGCTCATTTTCAGGTTCATACTTGTATTTTGAGTTTCTACTAGAACATGTTTACATGCTGTGATGCTTTAAAAAAAACCTTTATTTTCCTCATACTGTCTGTCTGAATATACCTGTATTTACCCTCTGTCTGAAACGCTCCGTTTTAGCACATTTCAATGGAATTGCAACTGAATTCCGTTGCTAGGCAACAGCTTGGGTCTATGTTCACTTCCTGTCAGTTGATGTTATTCACATACACTGCAACAGGAAATAAACTGGGACACATTTAGAATGTTTACGTTTAAAACCGTCTAATGGTCTAAATATTGTAGATTTGTAACATCACAAATGGACAGAAATCCTGACAGCTTGTTTCAAATGCAGAGTTTCTGAATACGGGCTGTGTGTATTTACCTGTGGATTGAGTGTTTCAATACATTCACAATATTTATATAGGACTTAAGCCTGCTTTATAATAAAAACATGAAAATCTCACTTTTTATAATATGGGACCTTTAATTAATTACTTAAAAAATAGGCTAATTGATTATGAAACTACACTGCCTGCTTATAGCAGTCTTTAATAGGATACCATCATGATTATATTGTGATAGTAACATCACAGCTGCAGTACGCATGTAAACACACGGGTACCTCAAACTGAGTTCAGGCACCACAGAAGAAGTAGAGGACTTCACTTGGATAGTTAGTTTCAGTGCTACATGAGACTGACTGAATTAATGTTAGCTAGTAACACTAGTTACTACAACACAATGTGACGTTATGTATCTGTACGTTTTACCCACATCGCTGTAATCTTCTCACATGTAACACAAACCTCTCCTCAAACGGATGATACAGATTGTTTTTACAACATGATGCTACAGTTAGCCACACTTAGCAGCTAGCATCATGCTAAAGCTGCTAGCATCATGTTAGCCGGGTTTAGTCGTTAGCATCACTGATTATACAGCTTTGCGTTACTGGTTTTGCTGCCTACTAACTACACACAACTATCAGACCCACAGTAACTACCGGACAGAAGGTTTAGTGTGATAATATCATGAATATAAACATTAGAGACATTAGATACCTTCAGGACATTCAGGAGGCTGCTGCTGCTGTGACGTCACGCTCTCATCTTGTTTCCCACCAACGGAGACTTCTAGATGGCCGACTAAATACAGAAAACTAACCCGGAGTTTCACACAGCAAACAGATCTGCAGAAATATACGGTGTCACCGGTGTGCACATACATGTAGGGGCTTTCTATTAAACCAGTCTTGTTTTTTTTTTGTTTTTTTTAGAATATTTTATTTTCAAATTTTTTTAGTTATCTAAATATACAAAACACTAACTCACACAAACATGGCTCCAAATTTACTCCCTATCCCATCCACATACAAACTGGAAAAGAACCATACTCAATAGGAGTAGACTAGTTAACGATCAATTGAATTAAAAAGGATATAGAAAAAACAAATTAAATACACAAATAAAGAAATCATAAATAACTAGATGCAGTGTTCTGACTTATTCAGAAGACTAATGATGTATCAAGTCTGACAATTTTGTTATATCAAATCTGATATAGGTGTTGGTAAGGAATCCATATAGGTTAAATAAGGTTGCCAAATCTTCAGAAAGGTGTTGTATTCATTTCTCAGGGTATATGTGATCTTTTCAAGTGGAAGCTGTTCATTTCCAGAAGCCATCTAGATATGAGGAGATGGGAATCAGACTTACATGTAATTGCGATACACTTCCTGGCGATGCATAGAGCTATTTCTAAAAACTTTTTTTAAAAGTTTCTTAAAGGTGTACTAATGACTGTGAAATTCCCAACTTCAGTAAAAGTAGCAATACTACAGTGTGAAATATTCTGTTACAAGTAAAAGTAGCAATACTAAGGTGTAAAAATACTCTGTTACAAGTAAAATTACCAATACTACAGTGTAAAACACTCTGTTACAAGTAAAAGTAACAATAGTACAGTGTAAAACACTGTTACAAGTAAAAGTATCAATACTACAGTGTAAAATACTCTGTTACAAGTAAAAGTAACAATAGTACAGTGTAAAATACTCTGTTACAAGTAAAATGAGCATTTCTACAGTGTAAAAATACTCTTGGTACTTTATTCTATTTATTCCTTTATTCTTTTATCTTGTCTTGTTTTTATTCTTGTATTTATTGTTTTTAATTAAAATATTTTTATTCTCGTACTTTTATTGATTTTGCACCTCACCATATGCCATCTACTGTGTTCCCTCTGTTATTGATGACTATATGTCATCAATAACAGTATGACATGTGTATATGTTTCGGTGGACTGTAGAAACTTAATTGCCCTTCGAAGATAAATAAAGCTATCTGTATCTGTATCTGTAGTACATCATTCATCCTCATCTGAAGCCTGATCAGAGTGGACGTTGTGGATGTTGTGATGTGTGTTCCAGGTCATACTGTGTTTCTCCTGTGGGGGGCGGTGCTGAGCCAGTTTCTCCTCCACAAAGACTATAAAGGAGCTGATGAAAAAAAGGCGAAGTTGCCTTCAATTGTCTCAGGCAGCAGAACGTCATGGAAAGAGTTACTTTGTTGCAGCGCGCTCAGGAATAAACCCAAAGCAACAATGCAGACCGGTGCTGAGTGTTGATACTTTGTAGCAGGAGGTTTGTCTGGATTCTGATGTTTTGATTCTTTTTGGTTGAATTTAAAAGGATCGACTGAAAGATGCGCAGGAACCTGTTTACAAGGAAAACGCAGCAAGTTTCAGTCTGAGGGAATGTGGAGCAGGCTCACAATGCTCAGGGATACCATCACGCATCCCTCTGTTTTCCTTCTGTTTTTACCACTTTATCTGCAAGATATCTGCATCGAGGATCATGTTTTGGCGCCCTAATGAGAAACAAGTTTCGGATGAGTGATGCAGTCCAGTTTGTGAGGATTAAAACCACCGTCGGTGCTTTCTGGAGCAGCTCTGTGGTTGAAACCAGTTCTGTGTTTGAACCTGTTTATGATGTAAAAGGAGGAAGAGAGTCCTTCTGTTATGAGGAAGTTAATGTGTTATAGAGCATTTATAGTCTTATTGTTAGACTTTTAAGCAGAAGAGACAGTAGGACAATAGAGCCTCAATGGGCTGAGGATGCTAGTGGTCACAGTAGGTATATCTTTGACTTTTTTCAAATAGTTTTACGCAACTGTGTTTACTAAGTGTCATATCATTAATTTTACATACTGTGCTGTTGCACACCTGATCCAATAGCTGCCATGTAATTTGAGATGAGTTTAAATATTACAGTGAGCTAGTGTCAGATGTTTTTCCAACACAGCATGCATCAACACAGTATAATCTAGGCACTATGTGCATGTAGAGTTTTTTCTTGCTTTAAGGAGCCACTGGAGTATCAAGATGTCAGTGAAAGCCAAAGCCATCTACACTTTTCAAAGTGAAAACAAAGAGGAGATCAGCATCAAGGAGAACGAGGAGCTGGTTATCTTTGACGAGAACTCAGTGGACGGCTGGTATCAGGGTGAGAACAGCCGAGGGGAGAGAGGTCTCTTCCCCGCGTCCTATGTGGAAGTTATCCGCACTCGCTCCAACTCTAACGTGACCGACTGCTCCATCAGCCCGGCGGGATCTTTAGGAAACGACTCCTCCTATTTCCCCTCGACCCCAAACACCCCTCTGCATTTGCAGCAGAGTTTCTATGACGACGACGACGATGACTGGGACGACTGGGACGACAGGTCGACGGTGGTGGACGATGGTGACACTAGGAGCCCCGGGGCCAACGGGCATGCCCATCAGAGCCCGCTGTCCAACAACCCCAACGTGCACTACCGGGCCAAACCACACATGGAGAGACAGGACAGCATCTCCAGCTCCAGGAAGGGCAGCATGGTGGGCAGGAACTTGAACAGGTTTTCCAGTTTCGTGCGCTCAGGGGTGGAGGCGTTCGTGCTGGGCGATGTGCCCATGATGGCGAAGATAGCCGAGTCGTACACCATCGAGATGGGTCCCGTGGGGCCCCTGTGGAAGGAGAGCCCAATGCCGTTCTCCTGCTCCATCGAAGACCCAACAAAACAGACAAAGTTCAAGGGCATCAAAACATATATTTCATACCGGGTGACGCCTAGCGACACGGGGCGCCCCGTCTACAGGCGCTACAAACACTTTGACTGGCTGTACAACCGCTTGCTGCACAAGTTCACTGTGATCTCCGTGCCCCACCTGCCCGAGAAGCAGGCCACGGGGCGCTTCGAGGAAGACTTCATCGAGAAGCGCAAGAGGCGACTGATATTGTGGATGAACCACATGACCAGTCACCCGGTCCTCTCCCAGTACGAAGGTTTCGAGCACTTTCTGATGTGTGCCGACGACAAGCAGTGGAAGCTCGGCAAGAGGCGGGCTGAGAAGGACGAGATGGTGGGTGCCCATTTCATGCTGACCCTCCAGATCCCCAACGAGCACCAGGACCTCCAGGATGTAGAGGAGCGCATCGACACCTTCAAGGCCTTCGCTAAGAAAATGGACGACAGCGTGATGCAGCTCACGCACGTCGCCTCGGAGCTGGTGCGTAAACACCTGGGTGGGTTCAGGAAGGAGTTCCAGCGGTTGGGAAATTCTTTCCAGTCCGTCAGCCTGGCGTTCATGCTGGACCCTCCCAACAGCTCAGAGGCCCTCAACAAGGCCATCTCCCATACAGGCCGCACCTACGAGAACATTGGAGAGATGTTCGCAGAGCAACCTAAGTATGACCTCTTCCATATGCTGGACAAGCTGTCGCTCTACCAAGGCCTGCTCGCCAACTTCCCCGACATCATTCATCTACAGAAAGGTAAAACCATACATGAGTAGTAGAGATTTCACTGATGTCCTTATGCATGCAAACTCAAATTATAAATGTAACCACTCTAAAAATGTTAATGATGATTACATCCATAATCAACACAGATGTTTGGAAGCATCCTCAGCCTCCCATCTGATTTTAATTCCTGCAGCTTTATTCACATTTTAACTGGATGTCCAAAGACAGTTCCCTATTTGAAATTACAGCCATCAGGCCACATAATGGGCTCTTCATGTCACAGCTATTAGAATTTATCAAAGCGGCCAAGCAGATTATTACTGAACCTAAATACTCATTACTACTTTGTAACAAGTGCTGTGCTTTGCGTCTCAATCTGTGCTATTTACTTTGTTATGGCTGACATTTAGGTCAGGTTTGCCTCCAGCATCTCCCCTCATCTGGTGTCAGTATGTTTTATGTGTTGTCAGCCTGGGATGAATATGAGGTCAGAGTGTTTGCCTGCAGCATCTGAGGTCACTTGTTCTCCACCTCCTTGACTGCCACCCAACCACACACACACACACACAAACACACACACACTACAGTACCACATTCCCTCAGCTTAACAAATCCTTTCATAACAATAATGCACTGATGGACTTTGACAACCTGTGCAAACCGGTCTTTGAAGAGATGGTAGTAGAAAGATAATTCCATTCACTTAACATACAATACATTACACCACAAGTGTAATAGTCAAGGAGTTTTTTTAAGAGTAGGCGTCACCTTTTTCAATATCAAAAGCTCTTAATATTACTGACATCTTACAAAGGGTGTCTACAGTAGCCATCATTAGAGCCTGAAACTAATCAAACTATTTACCAAACTAGTGATATCACTAAACTACCATTTGATATATGTTGTGTAGAATTGGGTGCGTGTTTTGTTGTGCCAGTTCAACTAAGACTCCTCTGCTCTGTTCAAAGTTTGATGAGACAAAAAGGCAGGAGCTTTGTTGTAGTGTAATATTACAACCAACAGCCATGATGTGACACCTGAGTGACACGGGCAGGGAGTGGCTCATAGAGGCCTTCCTCAGTGTTTTGGTTAGTTCTGTAAATGTAATTGAATATAGAGCATCACAGTAGCATATAATCCTCGAAATGCCTGTTTTTTTTTATTTATTTTGGTGACACGTTTTCTTAGCAGTTATTCCTGTGATCTTTTAATTTAGTGATCCTCAGAGACTTTTTTGACATCTCCTTTTTCCAGTGGTTGTATCGTCAAGATAAACTGTTTATCAATACTAATGCTAACTACTACTATTTTATCTTTTATTATTTCCAAACATATCCTCTTCTGCAGATGAAAAAGTTTCTATGAAGTGAGGAAAAAGTTCAGTTATCACCATTTTTTTAATATGATATTACAGGTCACTCAGGTAACTCACTCTTGTTTGCAGTTATCGGTACTCACAGCTGTGAATACCAGCTGTGAGTATTCACAGCTGTGAGTACCGATACTCACAGCTGTATCGGTACTCCAAGCAGCTAATGTTAGAGATTCACTGCTTATATTTGTTGAAAACTGTTGCACCAACACTCCAATCAATGTTTAATCAGTAACCGAAATTCATAAAGCATGCTGTTTTCCTGTAACTGTCACATTCCTGATTTGAATACTGTGTGACAGTTGCGTTTGTGACTGCTGATTTTCATAAAACCTTGTGGTGAAATATTAGTTCTGCTCAGATCTACACTGCAGCTCTGCAAGCCTTTTTTTTTTTTAATCTCCGGTGACCTCCTTGTTAGATACTGGTCCAAGACAGTGAGAGCACGCTCATATCAGCATTCTGTGTCAACTCTTAAACAAATAACCGTATCAGCTGTTGGAGCCGGTTACGTAGGAAAGAAAGGGCTGCTGCCAAAGAGGAAAACTGTGCTGCCGGTAAATGTTATAATCATCCTTCAAACAGCTGGCAGTTATTATCACAGAGGTCATTTGTGATACAATTCAGCTAGCTAGTTTAGTTTAGCCACTCCACCCAGGAATAAATGAGAAAAACAAATCCATCCGAGTGATATTAAAGGGTCAGTCCACCCAATCACACACAAATTGAATGTTATTGTTCAACCCGGGTGGTGTCGGATAGTTTTGGTTTCACATGCCAAAGTTTTGAGATATCTGGCTCTGAAACATCATTTTTAAATGTTTGGAGCGACGCTGAGGAAATTCCAGTCACCCCCTTTATATTAGGATGACAAAGGTGGATATCCCAAAAATATCTGCTTGGCTATATACCACCAGGGGTAAGTAGAAAAATATGTCTCTCTGTAAATTTGGCAAACTGACCCTGTAAAACAACACTGTGTAGCCGTTTTAAAGAAGAAATAACATGTTCTTCCTCTTTCAAATGAAAAGTTCAGCTCAAAAGCAATAACACACACATGATCCAGGCTCTGCTCAGTACAGTCGAGCTTATGGTGACTGATGTTAGCGAATGTTGGACCATTACGGAGTCACATTTCTGGCTTTATGGCTCTTCTCTCCTTTTTACCACTTTGTATGTTTTACCATTATCTTGTAATTATCACATGAAGCCACACTGTTCATCAAAACATGGCGTCACTTTAAGGGAATATTACCAAAACTAGGAGGAAAAGAAAAAGAGAGAAAGTATACAGCGGCATTTCAATGCTTTTGATCATGAATGATCATGTTTGGCATTTTCAATAACAACAAGGGATTTTTGTTTGACCATAAAAGGATGATGAAGATGAGAATTATTTTAAAGAAGATGATCGTGTGCACAGGCCAATAAAACAAATTACAGAGTGATTAGAGTATTTCTGAGGATCTTGAGGAGAATGGACAACTGACCTTAAGTTTTATAACCTTGTGGCAAATTCTGTCGACATACTTTAGCACACGTCATGCATTGCTCGACATGTTTGTTTTTGCAGCTCAGCTGTACTCTATTAGCCTTTCGGGACTTGCCAAGAGCATGGCTATGTATTGAACCTTGATACTTGTCTGAAAGTTGCCATCCAGTCATTTTTTTGATACTGAAACTAAAAATGCCCGGTGGTCTTGTTTACTTACAGTTTAAAGGTTCTCTATGTTCGATATTCAGAGCTTTAATATAGCAGCAAACAACTACAGTATGTGCTATGTAAAGATATAAAGGAGTAATGTCTACTTGAGTGGAGAATGAAGCTTCACTGTGCTTTGTTGACATAGCCGGGCTGGCCGTGCGTGTCTTTTAGTGCATTGTCGTGAGCGTGCCCCACTGGCTATCTCACAGCCGCCGCTCTGCATTGCTCTCATATGGCGGTTACAGGTGATAACGCCGTCCCGACCGACGTTGCGGAAGCATAGCACCCACCCTCTGCAGGGTTTCTGCCTAGGCATCGGGGAATTATGTATTTTTAAGATGTTTTTTTTAAACTAAAATGTGTTATACAAGTAAATGGATGTGGATTTATAGCGCTTTTCTAGTCTTACGACCACTCAAAGCGCTCAACATTTACCCATTCACACACACATTCATACACTGATGGCAGTGAGTCCATACGTCAAGCTCAAGGATGCTGTGACCGAAGGAGCCAGGGATTGAACCGCCAACCTTCCGATTGGTGGACGACCTGCTCTATCTGTGAGCCACAGTCACCCCTAGCAGACTCCTTTAAGGAAAAACTCAGTGAGCCGTTGAGAGGCAATAGAAATGCATTTTTAATCAAATTGTTCCTAATTTGAATCATAATTTTACCTAGATTGGAATATATCAGGTAGGCAAACATCTTATACAACTGGCTTTGCTTCAACAAAGCTTGACTTCTTTTGTTAAAAGAAAAAGAAATGAAATGAAATGCTTATATTCCTCAAGGCAAGGTAATAAATGTTAAACGATACCCAACCTTCTTAGCCAAGAGACAACAAATACTGTACTCGAGGAGATAACTGTGTAGCAGTGTTTTTGTGAAGGCAGGGACCTTTTCCCTCTGCTGAGTCTTCCCTGCCGGCCCAATAACTCCCCCTTGATGTGACTTGTGTTCTGCTGAACCAGATACAGCTGTGGCAACACTCCGAACACACAGAACTGAGGTCAACCTTTTCCGGTGCACTCCTCCTCCTCTTCATGTCCTCATTGCTTCTTTCCTGCCCGACTGAGTTCTATAGGAGCTGGTTTTTAACTGGGATCCTGGTGAGCATGTGAACTGCAGGAATGTTAACTGTCTTTGAGATGTGGCGTTGGGCAGGGATTGCATGTGGCCTCGATAAAATGGATCTTGGGAGGAGAAGAAGGTTTTTGGGTAACGTCAAAAAGAACTGTCAGTGTGTGCTCCATACATCTCTTTCTCCCATTTTATCTGTTTTTAGCTTTTAGTCCAGAGATCTTTGAGTCTCTTCTGGTCTCTGCTTTTGCTCAATCTACAAGTCACTCTGTTTCGTCACGTCTTCTTCTTTTCATCTTTCCCCCTGCTGTTTCCCCCTTATATCAGAATATCTGTCCGGGCAGCTGCCCTGGTTTCAATAATGGAGAAAGTAAATCTAGTCTGGTCCAAAGGCTCTGCTGCACTCTCTGAACCTCTGCCAATCCCCTAGACCTTGATCTCATTTGAATACCAGGGCTGTGTATTGGCAAGAATCTGGTGATATGATACGTATCATGATGCAGGGTTAACAATTCAACATATTGCGATATATTTTCAAATCTAATTTTAGGAAAACTGTCAAAGTATAAAGACTCACCACCATATGTATAAAAAAAGTCACTATGTGAAATGTCTCCCATGGGGACTAACATCATCACACATGAATACAGTTGGGCTCATTGGATCCACAAGAGTCTCAGCTTTACAGTGATTTTTCATGTAATTCCCAGTATGCAGAAATATTCAAATATACCATTTTATATACCAATAAGTGAAAATAACACATTTGTCCTGCATGCAAAAAACTGCATTAGATTATCATAACATGTCTGTAAAGGGGAGACTCATATTCACCCATATTGGACCAATTTTCATTCACATATATTGAGGTCAGAGGTCAAGGGTCGCCTTTGAAAATGGCCATGCCAGTTTTTCCTGGCCAAAATTTAGCGTGACTTTGGAGCGTTATTTAGCCTCCTTCGAAATTGGCAGCCAACGGATTCCTTAGGTTTTTTTCTAGTTTCATATGATACCAGTAACTTCACTCTAGCTTTAAAACTGAGCTCGCTACAACCTCCGAAATACAGAACAGCGACCGGGTCCACCGGCGGGTTGTTGGATTTTTAAGAGGTTAATTAAAAATCAATACTGCGATTTGGAGAATCGATACAGTATCGCAAAACATAATCTTAGGATACTCGTGTGTATCAGTTTTGTCTTACACCCCATATTGAATACAACTGAAAATCTTGGTCTCTGGGGTTAATTACATGGCATTGTTATAGAATAAAGGGCCTCTGAGGTTTTAGTGTGAGAGGCAGATGATCATGGACTCTGACATGTATCGTGCTGTCTCTTTTGCATTATTATATACTGTATAATCATGAACAGAGCCATACTGTTCTGGTATCAATCTGCTCTTAAATATTACATTTGTATCCTCTGGGAGTTACACAGCCAGCAATTATAACACGTAAAGGTATTCATGAGCGTAACGCAGATATCATGTTCTGTAGATTTTGTACCTGGCAACAACCGAGGCACTAATCGGAGACAAAACCACCTCATGAAGCTCTGAATGAACACAAAAGGGTTCACAATAGAGTGAAACCGCCCCGCCCCGCGGTGTGGGTATCAGTCTGATCCGATCTGATCATGCGTTGTGTAAGAGGAGGAAATATGAGGAGTCGGCTCCCGTGTGAGATCTGGATCTGCATCACCTGTGTACCTACAGTAGAATGACATGTTGAGGAAAGGCCGGCCCACACTAACATATTTATCAGATTTTGAAAATGTGAGAAACTCCACACGTAACGGCATGTTGTGCTAAATGTAACAGTTTTGTTCCTATAGTGTGTGGTGAGCAAAGATTTGGCCAAAACAGCCAAAACACAGGAACAGATTCAGTTCATGAACAACAAGAGTCCCGAAAAAACTGAAATCTCGCAAAATCTCTCGTGATTACACGTGATTTTAGTGTATGTTGTTTTGCACTACTTTGTAATGAATATTTACACAGGATGGATGGATGAAGTCATGGAGACACGTTAAATAAACACTTGTGTTGTTGCTACATATCAACAAGTTGGTCCTCCATTTCTGAGGTCTATCTTACTACTACTTTATGCTTCACGTTTTCCATTAGCTCATGCATTAGCCGCGGCCGCCATGAAGGTGGTTGTTCTTCCGCTTCAGTCAGCTTTGTTCTCAGTTGGCTATCGTTCTTTCTCACGTGACTGCGTCATCGGCTGTCCTCCGGGTTCCCAGCACACAACAGGATATCCGATCGTAAATACAGAACATTTTTTATATTTACGATTTGAAATCGGTGCAGTCGGGTTGGAGCTCCAAAGCCAACAATTACTGTTAAATTCTTGTGGATAAACCAAAACAATGATGATTGAATTGAACTTCAAATTGTGGGTTAGCTAGAAAAGGCCACACCGGAATAATTGCAGTTTAAAATCCTGAAGTACAAGGTCATAAAGGACATAAAGCCAAAGCAACAAGTCATGACAAATGTGCCGTGATAATCTGCAGTGCATTTTTCAAAATAAAATGCACCAGTCTTTAGCTGTCCTCCCTTTTATCTTGACTCATTTATTTCGTAATTTAGCGTGCTCTTAAGCGTAGAAAGTGTGGTCTATCGCTGATAGTGGGATAAAACCTTCTGTGATCCTCACCAGAGCCGAGCATTATTCAGTCTGAGAATGAGCTCGCTCCCCTGGGACGCCTCCAGCAGGCCAGCCAGTCTTTTAATCTGGACAAGAGGTTAGTTGTCCTCCATATGGCAACACGTTACAACACCACATGCAGGCTCCATCAGTTTGAACTTCTGAGGAAATGTGCACACATGAACGTCTTTGTGCGTTTTATCTGAACAGTTCTATGGAATATTGTTAATTATTTCAAAGTGCTGACCAGGAGCTCATGCTGTGTTTATATTGTCTTACAAACATGTTGCAGATTAACATTCCCCAAGAAAATACAGCACTGTCAGCAGGTAGACAAACCTCCATCTGTGAAACCGGGCTAGGGTTTCAGGAGCGTGCAGTGGCCCAGTCATGGCACCTTTTGAACATTAATTGTATGTTATTTTGTTGGCCACAGTCCCCGTGGCTGTCTGTGGTGACCATGAAGAGCAAATGTTTTCTCTCCTGTTTGCTTACTCATAAATCTTGACAAAGGCTAGGCCCTCGTCTTCGCACACACACTGTCTATCCACATGCTTCTGCATTCCTGTCTGCGTTGGCCCAGTGCACTGCTGTTTCACACTGAAGGAGATTACAGATGTCTCCAAGAACTTGGTCTTTACCGCCGACGCCTCCCTCCTCCTCCTCTCCGACAACCACAGATTTTGTGGTAAAGTGTCATTAGGCTGAATAAGGCATGAGGTAAGAGAGGAGTTAGTTTATATTGAAAAGACTAGTGCCATAGCTGTTTTTCTGTCCTGCTAATGAGAATAACTGGAATTGGACGAAACAGTTTTACCTTTCAGTGTTCAATGCAGTTTAATACAACACCACCACTAACCATGTGACATCAGTTACAACAGAGTTAAACACCTCTTTAACGCTGTGTCAACAAAGGAGTATTAAGGACAGCTTGCTATCGTAGCTGACTTCTCAAGTTTAAACTAGGCATGGTAGTCTGTAGCTGTTAAGGCCATATTCAGACAAACAATGGCCCCGGGTTAAAGAAATGCAGCCTCTTCATTCATTTCAATGGGACCTCTGCGTTGGCAGTGGAGTTGTACCAAGTTGAACCTTGCTCAACTTATGCCTTAGTACAATGCAACGCCATTCAGCTCACAATTAGCCAGAAAAGTGCATGTTGGTGTCCTTCAGCTCATTGTTTTGACCCGCAACTTTACTGTTTTGTTCTCACTGCTCTCATTATTCCTGTTTCCAGGTCAAGCAGGAAGTTTTTTTTCAGTTAAAGAAAGCTGTGATAAACCATAGACTGTATATAAGAAGTGGACATAGTCACCGTGACAACACCCATTGTCATCGTTTGTGGACTGCCGTTTTGAAGCCTCAAACTTGTCATTTTGACCGTCTCCATCTTGGTTTTCTGCAATCAGAAGTGACACAAGAGAGTGGAGTTAAGTACAAAAACACTGAATAAGACATTTTTAGGTGATCAAAAAGTTATTATCATTCATGAACAGAAAACTCACTCTGAAAGTCTTAAGACGAAAACACGGATATCTCCTAGTCCGGACAACGCCGTGGTAGCGACCTGTCAATCACAAGGTAGCCATGCCCTAAAGCATCCCCTGCTTTATGGTCTATATGACTCTAAATGGGACCATAATTTACTAAATGAACATCATGCTGTATTGAAGAAGACTTGAAACTAGCGATTGAGACCATAAACTCATGTTTACAATGTTTACTGAGGTAATAAATGAAGTGAGAAGTAGGCTCATTTTCTCATAGACTTCTATACAATCAGACTTCTTTTAGCAACCAGAGGAGTCGCCCCCTGCTGGCTGTTAGACAGAATGCAGGTTTAAGGCACTTCAGCTTTGGCTTCACTTTTCAGACCTGGAGGTAGCCCGCTGGGATAAACCCTCTGTATGCTACCTGCCCAGCACCAAACGGTGAACAGACAAAGTTAGCAACTAGCTGGTGAAAGTAGTGGCGCATTTAGCAGCTAAGGAGACAGATATTTTCTCAAGAAGTTGGTGGAGACCATAGTAGAGATAAAACATGATTCTAAATGCATGTTAATGTTGCTCTGTGTCTGCTAGATATGTCAGATGTTGTGCTTTTTGCTTGTTCCCGTTCTCCCAAGTGGCCAAAAAATGTATTAATGCTGCTTAAACACAGTGCTATTTTCACAAGTCTGACCTAACTGCTTAGTGGTTAGCACTAGAGCCTCACGCTATGTTCACACTACGAGCGACAAAAGCAACAAAACGGCCAAGCGTGGCCAGCTACATTGTCGCTGAGTCGCCGTTGAAGTGTTGCTCAAACGCTCATTGACATATTTATATAGTTAAATAGCACTGGGAACTGACTAACCGCATTTGTTTAGATGGAAAAGAACAGGGTGAAACAAAAACATATGATTGGTTGACGCTTTATTGCGTCGTTGGAACGTTAGAAAAGGTTGAGACCAGCTCAACTTTATTTGTATCGCGCGTCACGCCCGTCACGCGTTGACAAGTGTTGGCCGTCATTTGGTAGCTTCCTTTTGAAAATGACTTGTAGTCTGTTGCTGTGTCGCTCGTAGTGTGAACACAGCATCACAGCTGGAGGCTTCCTGTGTGGAGTTTGCATGATCTCTGTGTGTCTGCGTTTCCTCAGGCCCAAAGAAATGCAGGTTGGGTTAATTGGCCTGTAGATGTGAATGTGTTTGTCTGTCTATATGTTTTAGCCTTGTGATAGACTGGCAACCTGTCCAGGGCGTACCCATCCTCTTCCTCAATGCCTGCTGGGACAACTCTTCACTCTCTGTTGATCCTGAACAAGAAAAGTGGTTTTGGAGGTTTACTCTCCAAGTGCTTGCGTTGTTATGAATAAATGGAAAATAGACGTCATCAAAAGCATCTGTATTTGTTCATGTTTTGATCAATTCATTCTTTTGGCATCATGCTCACCAGTTAGCTCACAGATTAATTGTTTTTCTGGCTCTGTCCATTGAGCTCCAGTGCAGCTAAAGTAAAAATCTGCATCTTCTTTGACTCCGTCTTGTTACATTGAAAGGGAGTATTTATACTGTGAGTGTCCTAATCTGTTCCCTCCCCTGACAGGAATGAAGCTTTAACTGTCAGACAGATTCTGGGTGTCTGCCAACGTAGCTGTTGTCATGGTATCGCTGACACGATGCTTGCGGTTGGCATGGAAACGCCATCCCTCAGAGGAGAGCATTGTTGGCTGTTGCCTTCTCTCTGGTCTTTTCTTGTGTCATGAAAAAGACCATCATAAAAGTTAAGACAATGGAAAACCCCTTGTCATTTTGACCTACTATTTCATTTGGTAGGATTAGCCAAATATCTGTCATCATAAGAACATCTTGCATTTTTTTATTTTTATTTGTGCTGCCTCTCTCAAGTTATTGCAACACTTTAACGTTAAAGGGCAAACACAGAGAGGAAATAGTACATCTGTTCCATTACAAAAGAGCTGAAACTGGTTTAAATTAAGTGAATGTCACAATCAGAAACAGAACAGAAAGCCCTTAGACCCGGAGGGAATTCACAACATCACAACTCTTGTCTCACAAAGATTAAAGAAATAATAATACAGTACGTTATACAAAGTAATTATGATGTCAAGGCTAATGTTGATCATTTCTTTTACTTGACGTGCGATGGCATAACAGATTTTCTTTAATGCCTGACCTTTGTGAGGCTGAGCTGAGTTTGAAAAGCCTACAGATCTCAACATAAAGCTCATTTTGTTCCAAATGACAGCTGGAAATCCCAAATATATTTGATCCATATCCAGTCCAACTTCTGATTGCACTGTGACAACACCCTTTTTTCATACAAGTGTAAGACCAGAGCTGAAAAGGGTGGAAATGAATCCCTTTGCAGAGGAACATTGTGAAATACACAGAGCTATTAGTGGTGAATGATTATACTTCCTTTCAAGATCAGTGCTCAGTATATCTCTCTTAATAAACATACATCTTGATATCTGACAGGAGTGTGGATTTATAACGCCATTTGTGTGAAAGTGAAATATTTAGTAGTTTTAGATTTGATTCTCATTCTGCATATTAAAAAAAAGAACATCTGCTGAACATCTCTTTGCTTTGCATGGATTCAATTAAGAGCTTCAAGAGCTATTGGAAGCTTCATGTCTTATTTCTTTGCAGGCTGTTCTCATACTCTGTTATGCTATACTTTTACGGTATACATGTATACAGTATATATACAGTATATATACAGTATATATATATATATATACAGTATATATA
>CAKAOH010040877.1:0-17993 GCA_916701665.1 Sebastiscus tertius | reverse complement strand
GTAAAATACACAACCCTAACCCTACCTATAAAATACATAACCCTAACCCTAACCCTAACCCTAAGCTATAAAATATATAACCCTAACCCTAACCCTAACCTATAAAATATATAACCCTAACCTATAAAATATATAACCCTAACCCTAACCCTAACCTATAAAATATATAACCCTAACCTTAACCTATTTAATATATAACCCTAACCCTAACCTATAAAATATATAACCCTAACCCTAACTCTAATCTATAAAATATGTAACCCTAACCCTAACCAATAAATACACCCTCAAATCCGCAATTAAAAAAATAATGAAGCCAAGAACCAGGTGTGGACGGGCTTTTGGCACACGAGCCTTTCCCTGGACCTGAGCTTGCTCTGACTATGTACAGGTATGGATGAGGTAAACTACGTGACCATACTTGAATCGACATAGCCTGGTCTTACCCTAACCCTAACCCTAACCTATAATTCCTAACTTATAAAATGCATAACCCTAACTCTATAAAATTGTTGCAGAAACAGTCACCACAGCCATTCAGTCCAGCAAACACCACCCCAGGAAGAAAACCATACAGTTGGAAAAATAAATAAAGATGTTACAATTATAACTACTTTGTAACAATTAAGAACATTTTGGTACAATTTCTGGTTTTGTGTTGCATAACCCCCCAGTTGTATCTCTGGTAAACCCTGGGAGGAGACACTCGTCTCACTCCACTGTCAGGCACTGGGCATCGGGCATCGATGTGAGGGTGGGGATCGAACCCTGCTCTGCCGCAGCCAGAACCAGGAACTTAGCAACCAAGTCACCAATGCCACACACACTTGTGACTGTTCTCTTGGTATATTTGACTTTGTCATTAGAAGATAGCCCTGACAACAGACTGCTACATAAGGATCAAACCCACGACCACCAGTATTCCAACCAGGTATCTACCGCACTGAGCTATCTGACCAGATACACTTGTGACTGTTCTCTTGGTATATTTGACTTTGTCATTAGAAGTTAGACCTGAAAACAGACTGTGTCACATAAGGATTGAACCCACAATCTCCAGTATTCAAAACAAATATCTACCACACTGAGCTATTTCACAAATCATAATATAGTATATAAAAAAAAAGAGTACAAAAAAGTTATACGTTAGTTGTATGTTGAAAAATGAAAAAACTTATCGAATAGTATGTCAAAACTAGAAAATTTCGCAAGAAATTTTGACCAGTGTGCCTGGTGCTGGGGGGGGTCTGAGGACCATAGTGAGGTTATAAGAAGGGGGATGATAGGCCCAACAAAGTCCCAAGTCTCGTGACCCGTTTAAACGTTTAATCATTTTTCTATGTAAAACTATGGCGATTCTGTCTCTTTAATTGGAGAAGTGTCATCAGATTCGTCAGGTTGGCTGCTGGGGGCCCCCTGACCCCTAGCGACAGGTTACACATTGGTTCATAATCTGTCCAATGAAAGTGAGTTTACATGTGAAATTAAAACAACGTACATTTACATTAACACTGCTCTGTGACTAAAGGAGACACCCCACGTGGTTAGCCACCTACTGGCGGGAAACATCGTCAGGTTGGTTGCTGGGGCCCCCCTGACCCCTAGCAACAGGTTACACATTGGTTCATAATCTGCCCAATGAAAGTGAGTTTACATGTGAAATCAAAACAACATACATTTACATTAACACTGCTCTGTGGCTAAAGGAGACACCCCACATGATTAGCCCCAAAGAGGAGTGTTTTTGAGCACTCTTCACGTCGGTTTTCAATGCATTCCTATGGAGAATGCACTAATGTTTGGCGGGAAACATTAATTCAAAACTCAAGTTAGTCATGCTATAAAAACTATGCTAGGTGACACACACAGTAACCTATTGGTGTCATTTAAACTGCGCGCAGCTTCTGTCCTCTGCGCCCTCTGTCGGGAGATTAACACACACACACAAACACACACAGCGCCATGCAGCATCAGAAATGTTAGGTCTGTTGACTTGTTCAGAGATCCTCTATCGATTTGTTTGAGAAGATGACTCACTCCTCTCGAAATAAGTGAACTGAACAAAGTAAACAGAGATCCTCTAATGATTTGTTTGAGAAAATGAATCACTCTGGGGGTAAAAAATTGAAATGAACTGAACAAACTGAATATCTATCTGTTGATGCTATGAATTAAGGGTTTATTTTGACCAAAACCAGAGTTTGTGATTGTTGGAACAGTGGAAAGAGAGCTTCGCTCCTCCTTTAACTGTAGGCCTGCACGCTACTGCGTAAGCTCCTCCTATAACTGTGTATATAGTGTATCTATATAATGTTTAAATGTATATTATAATGTTTAAATTATGATGTTTAAATGTTAACTGTGGGCCTATTTGCTGATAAGAGTTACATAGTTAAAATGTGTGTGTGTGTGTGTGTGTGTGTGTGTGTGTGTGTGTGTGTGTTAGTCAGCCTGCTCTGATTGGCTAATGTGAATCAGCTGTCTGTCTGGCAGGAATCAAAGTTGCCATGGTGATTTGCCACTGCTGCAGTCGGGCAGTTTATAATAGGAGTTAACCAGAGACGTACGACAGAAACTGTGACTCCTATCGCTTAGATTGTTCATGAGACCAGTTAGGAGTCTCTGATGAACAAATGGTGAAACATTTGGGTCTGTAGTGTCAAAAATGTGACCTCGGCGGCAGTTTCGAAAAGTAGTAACTATTTTCTCTGATCCAAAGAATTCTGTGAAATTTAATATGGGCCGCTATGGGAGCCTAGCCTGGAGTTGCTGTCACATTCAGGCATGTGTCGCCAAATGTGTACTGATGTGTACTACCGACTGATTCCATAGCTACATGACTGCGACCGGCACAAAAATGCCTACAATTTGATGAACAAATTATCTATGAGGAGTGAAAATTGTGGGCTACAGAGCAATTTGTTCAGAACATTTTCAAAAGATTTTAAAACTCTCCCACACTCTAGCGATGACGTCACGTGCTCTAGCCCTTAATGACCCACGCAATACAGACCCATTATAAAATCTGAACCGGTCTGAAAATGGCGGGAAACATCGTCAGGTTGGTTGTTTGGGCCCCCCTGGCCCTTAGCAACAGCTGACACATTGGTTCATAATCTGCCCAATGAAAGTGAGTTTACATTTTAAATCAAAACAACGCACATTTACATTAACACTTCACTGTGGCTAAAGGAGACACCCCACGTGGTTAGCCACCTACTGGCGGGAAACATCGTCAGGTTGGTTGCAGGGGCCCCCCTGACCCCTAGCAACAGGTTACACATTGGTTCATAATCTGCCCAATGAAAGTGAGTTTACATTTGAAATCAAAACAACATACATTTACATTAACACTGCTCTGTGGCTAAAGGAGACACCCCACGTGGTTCCACCTACTGGTGGGAAGCATTAGTTCAAAACTCAAGTTAATTATGCTATAAAAACTATGCTAGGTGACACACACAGTAACCTATTGGTGTCATTTAAACTGCGCGCAGCTTCTGTCCTCTGCGCCCTCTGTCGGGAGATTAACACACACGCACGAACACACACACAGCGCCATGCAGCCTCAGAAATGTTAGGTCTGTTGACTTGTTCAGAGATCCTCTAATGATTTGTTTGAGAAAATGAGTCACTCTGGGGGTAAAAAACTGAAATGAACTGAACAAACTGAATATCTATCTGTTGATGCTATGAATTAAGGGTTTATTTTGACCAAAACCAGAGTTTGTGATTGTTGGAACAGTGGAAAGAGAGCTTCGCTCCTCCTTTAACTGTAGAACTGCACGCTACTGCGTAAGCTCCTCCTATAACTGTGTATAATGTATGTATATAATGTTTAAATGTATATTATGATGTTTAAATTATGATGTTTAAATGTTAACTGTGGGCCTATTTGCTGATAAGAGTTACATAGTTAAAATGTGTGTGTGTGTGTGTGTGTGTGTGTGTGTGTGTGTGTGTGTGTTAGTCAGCCTGCTCTGATTGGCTAATGTGAATCAGCTGTCTGTCTAGCAGGAATCAAAGTTGCCATGGTGATTTGCCACTGCTGCAGTGGGGCAGTTTATAATAGGAGTTAACCAGAGACGTACATGTCATAAATGTGCTTCTACGACAGGAACCGTGAATCCTATCGCTTAGATTGTTCATGAGACCAGTTAGGAGTCTCTGATGAACAAATGGTGCGACATTTGGGTCTGTAGTGTCAAAAATGTGACCTCGGCGGCAGTTTCGAAAAGTAGTAACTTTTTTCTCTGATCCAAAAAATTCTGTGAAATTTAATATGGGCCGCTATGGGAGCCGAGCCTGGAGTTGCTGTCACATTAAGGCATGTGTCGCCAAATGTGTAAGTCCGACTGATTCCATAGCTACATGACTGCACAAAAATACCTACAATTTGATGAACAAATTATCTATGAGGAGTGTACATGTGCTGGCATTTCTGAAAGTTACAAATAGTCCCCCTAAGGTACATTTTTAACTGATAGAAAATGTGTGATTCATTTGCGATTAATCACGATTAACTGTTTTAATCAATTGACAGCCCTAGTTTAAACACAAAGCTGTAAGCTACAAATGACACTGTGATTCTTACCAGTCTTAACACAAGCAGTTCTCTGGCAAAGTTTATGGTTCATTATCAACCTTACTGGATGTAATGAGCCTTTAACTGCTTATACAGTCATACAGTCCAATAAGTTGTACCTGCTGTAACTGCTGGCACCGTGGCAACCAAATGTTTAATCTTGTCAGTTTGAACATTTTTACCTTGCTCTTGAAACATAAGGTTCCTTATGTGTGTTACCAAGAAAATATGTACATCTGAAGGGAATCAGTCTGACTTGCTAGCATCTAAGCAACCTTTACTATCAAAGAAAAAGAAAAAAATCTGTCTGGAGCCGCAAAAACATTTGATAATTGTGATGAAGGTAACACAGTTTATAATCTAAGTATATAGTATATAAGTCTAATGCAGTGAGGGCCAAAGAGCAAATGTACTACGGAGTATTAGGGCCGCATTGAGGGAAAAAACATCTGAGATTACGAGATTAAAGCCATAATTTTACGAGAAAAAAAGTCTTAATATTACATGAATAAAGTCATAACTTTATGGGAAAAAAATCTTAATATTACCAGAATAAAGTCATAACTTTATGAGAAAAAAAGTCGTAATATTACCAGAATAAAGTCAGAAATCTACGAGAAAGAAAATTGTAATATTACAAGAATAAAGTCATAACTTAACGAGAAAAAGTCGTAATATAACGGGAAAAAAGTCATAACTTTACAAAAAAAGTTGGAATATTAAGAGAATAAAGTCATTACTTTACGGGAAAAAAAGTTGTAATATTACGAAAATAAAGTCATAATTTTACGAGAAAAAAAAGTCATAATATAACGAGAATAAAGTCATAACTTTCTGAGAAAAAAAGTTGTATAATTACCAGAATAAAGTCACAATTTTAGGAGGAAATAAGTCGTAATATTACCAGAATAAAGTCATAAGTTTACGAGAAAAAAATTGTAATATAACAAGAATAAAGTCATAAGTTTACAAGAAAAAAAGTCGTAATATCACGGGAATAAAGTCATAAGTTTACAAGAAAAAAAGTCGTAATATCACGGGAACAAAGTCATAAGTTTACAGGAAAAAAGTCGTAATATTATGAGAGTGAAATCATAACTTAACGGGAAAAAGAGTTGTAATATTAAGAGAATAAAGTCATAACTTTAAGAGAGAAAAAAGTCGTAATATTAGGAGAATAAAGTCATAACTTTACGAGAAAAAAAGTCATAATATAACGAGAATAAAGTCATAACTTTACGGAAAAAAGAGTTGTTATATTACGAGAATAAAGTCATAGCTTTATGAGAAAAAAGTCGTAATATTAGGAGAAAAAAGTCATAACTTTACGGGAAAAAAAGTCGTAATATTACGAGAATAAAGTCATAACTTTACGAGAAAAAATCGTAATATTACCAGAATAAAGTCATAACTTTATGAGAAAAAAGTCGTAATGTTACCAGAATAAAGTCATAAGTTTACGAGAATTTCTTTTTAATATTACAAGAATAAAGTCATAACTTTACGAGAAAAAAAGTCGTAATATAATAAGAATAAAGTCATAACTTTACGAAAAAAAAGTCGTAATATTATGAGAATAAAGTCATAACTTTACGAGAAAAAAAGTCGTAATATTACGAGAATAAAGTCACACTTTAGGAGAAAAAAGTCAAAATATTACGAGAATAAAGTCATAACTTTATGAAAAAAAGTCAAAATATTACGAGAATTAAGTCATAATTTTATGAGAAAAAAAGAAAATAACACGTAAAATTACTACTTTATAATATTATTACTTTATTCTCGTAATATTCTGACTTTATTCTCGAAATCTCAGATTAATTTTTTTTTCCTCTGTACCGTCGTACCAAAGACCTATAACAATGATAGATAAAAATGAGAACGTAAACAAAAAAAAGTTATTCATTTCCATTTTTAAAAATCCACAGGGAGCCACTGGAGAGGGACTGACGAGCCACATGAGGCTCAGGAGCCACAGGTTGCTGACCCCTGGTCTAAGCTCTCACATACACTTTATCCGTGCAGTTTAGTGATGCAGCCAGCAGGGAGCAGAGTTTGATTACAGATAGCAGCACAGAGCAGGACTGACAGAGAGGGAGAGCAGAAAGCCAGGAGGAAAAACTGAGAAATGATCGAAATCATGAAAACCAATATGTCACCGGTTGTGTTTGTTTAGGATGATGCTTTATTTGTTTAACTGGATCTGGCAGGATAATGGAGAGCTCTGTGGTGATATTATATCATAGACGGATGGGTAGGTGATTGAGTTCACTCACTCAAATGGATGCAGCTACTCCTGTTGAGAGACAGAGAAGGGAATGACATAGCTCTGGCCCTTTACATGTAAGACATACATGCTTGTTATTGAGTGGACACTGGAGAAAGCGTTTACTTGTTGTGTGAGTGCTGCAATAATCTGATTTAATCATCAGATCTGTGCGATTTATTTAGCCTTTGTGTCATCATTAAATTACACATGCATGCACTCACACGCGCAATAACGTACACATACATGTGCACCACCAGTCAAACCTCCCAGCAAGCATTGCAGCATGAATATTTGATCAAATTACCCCCCCCGATCAATCGCTCAGTGCCAAGTTTGGCAGGGTCTCCTTGTCGTTTCTCTACTTCCTGTGTGCTCCTCAACCTTTTTTCTCTTCCTGTCTCCTTCCCCTCTTTCCTCTCCTCCAGAGTTTTGTTTTGCACTCAGCCTCTTCCACTCCTCCATTTGGTCATCATTGTTTCTTTCTTGTTTTCTTCACCAACTGATATTACAACAGTCTCACGACAGTTCGGGAAATTGAATAGAATAGAATTACTTAGTTAGTTTTAGGAATAGATCGACTTGGTTAGGCTTAGGCAACAAACTTCTTAGTAAGGCTTAGGAAAAGATTGACTTGGTTAGGGTTAGGCAACAAACTACTTAGTTAGGCTTAGGAAAAGATCAACTTGGTTGGGGTTAAGCAACAAACTACTTAGTTAGCTTTAGAAAAAGATGGTGGTTTGGGTTAAAATAACACCGGAGGTGCTGTAACTTAATTACGGAAGTTACGTGACAAATAAATCAACTTTGACTTGTGGTTTCACACGGGACACGAACACCGGTTTCCTGGTGAAAGTCCTGTGTTTTCTCTTTATTCTTCCCGGTTCACATTGAACCAGGAAAAATAAACATTGATTTTATGCTGACCATCACGAAAAAAAATTTGAAACTCATGTCTATGTACACAAATCAATACATTAAGTTTTGTGACTATTTCACGAACTGCTGTGCGCCTTTTCTTCAGTGGATCATCTTATTTTGTGAACTGGTGTGAAATCTGGTGAAAGGGAAGAAGGAGGGAAAGGCCAAAAAGAATAGAGGGAAGTGAAGAAAAGATGACAGAGAGAGAGGAAAGGAAGGTGAGAGGGGAAGGAAAGCACATGGAAGACTGTCAGAAAGGGGATGAGGGGATGAAGGGAGGGAAATATTTAGAGAGATTTAGGAGGAAGAACAAGAGACAGGGAATCTGTGTGTGTGTGTGTGTGTGTGTGTGTGTGTGCGTGCGTGCGTGCGTGCGTGTGTGAGGGGATGGTGCCCTAAATGTGTGTTCATCTGGGTTAATTCTCAAGGACAGAACTATTAAAGATTAACAACGAACCACCATGTTTTATTGAGACGAGCTGCATTCGAGGGCATATGGCTCTAAACACAGACCTACTTAAAATGCTTTGTGTGTTTGTGTGTGTGTGTGTTTTTTCCTGCAGGCTTTTATTTTGTCCAGACAAAAAGACCTTCTTTTCTGAAAAGCCATGTCGTGACTGTAGGCATGGCTTTTTGCTGCAGTGCTGCAATGCTGCAGTCCTTCCTCCATTAGATTGGCCTCCCTTAAAGGTCCCATATTATAAAAAAGTGAGATTTTCATGTTTTTTTTATTATAAAGCAGGCTTAAGTTCTTTATAAATACTGTGAAATTATCGAAATGCTCAATCCACAGGGAAATACACACAGCCCGTATTCAGAAACTCTGCATTTGAAACAAGCTGTCAGGATTTCTGTCCATTTGTGATGTCACAAATATACAATATTTAGAACCTTTACACAGCTTTAAACGTAAACATTCTAAATGTGTCCCAGTTTATTCCTGGTTGCAGTGGATGTGAATGTCATCAGCTGACAGGAAGTACAGATGGACCCAAGCTGTTGCCTAGCAACACAATTCTGTTGCAATTTTGTCGCAATTCCGTCGAAATGCACTAAAAAAGAGCGTTTCAAACAGAGAGTAAATACAGGCATAATCAGGCCAACAGTATGAGGAAAATAAAGGGTTTTTTGAAAATTACAGCTTGTAAACATGTTCTAGTAGAAACACAAAATACAAGTATGAACCTGAAAATGAGCATGATATGGGACCTTTAATGTCTGTCCACATTTTACTAAATGTCAGTTATGTTGGAAAAGATTAGGACCTGCACATACTCGATATGAAATGACACAGATTGTGGGCAAAAATAGATAAATACTGTAGATAACAAGAAACAAGACTCAGTCAAAACCGAGTATATGGCTGGACCGTATATGGTCAGGATGTGAATTTGTGGCTTAATTGTTACACAAATAGTCAGTGGTCATGTCTATCATGTTTTGTGAACAGTTTTTTCCACTTATATCTTAATAGTTGATTGAAACTTATAATGAAGCAAATGACATTCAGTAATAGGAAATGGTAACATTTACTAGTCAGTATATTATACATTTTATACAAGGTGAAAAGGTATTAGCATGACACACAGTATGCAAGGTTAAAAGTATTTCAGTTTTTTATTAAAGCATGTGTATCAAAAGCATTCATCATATAAGTGGTGTGTAACAATATATAAATACGTCGCCAAAGTTTATCAGCATAGAGATTCTCCCGCTTTCTGAGTGTTAATGGAGCAGCTACAATGTTAGCTTAGCCTGGCACTGATCGATCAGAACTCCATTCAGAAAACAAGCATTTTAAAAGTTGTTTGCTTGTCATCATGGTAACAGACCCGACAAAGCATGATTTCAGACTTTTTACTAATCAGCATCATTATGTAGTTATTTCGGCACACTTTTGATTCGTTTACAACAACGTCGCTGCCGTATTTATGCCTAGATGACGTTATGTTGAGTGTTGATGGAGCAGCTACAATGTTAGCATTGCCTGACACTGATCCAAACTCCGTTCAGAAAACAAGTATTTTAAAAGTTGTTTGCTTGTCATCTTGCGGACAGACCTGACAAAGCATGAATTCGGTCCTTTTACAAATCAACATCATGATGTTGTTATTTCTGCATCATTTTGATCCTTTTATTGCAATTAAATCACAGCACAGTCTGTTTATTTTGTAATCATACCGCAGTAGCGACGTGTGGCTGATAGATACAGTCAGTGCAATGGAACTGTATGTGAATACAGCTCGCCGCCGGGTAACGTTATGAACCCAGACACAACGGCGTTTGTTTTTTCTGACATATCTGGGACTTCCACAACATGTACAAAGCGGCAACAGTGGTTATTTCTTCCATGGCTGATGGAGGAAATGGAGGAAAGCGAGGCAAAAATTTGCTTCGCGCTTGGTGTGAATGCACGGTATCTCTCATTCACTCAGTGACAGACTTTTGCATTTGTAGGGCTGGCCCTCTGCGGTCCAGCCAAAAACTTGCTGGGACATTGTAGCTTACCTGTTGTGTGGTTATATCTGATCCCAGCACTTTGCTTGCCACAGATAGTGAATTATCTAGCAATATTCATATACTCCAAGAGGTGTTCAGAACACCGGATCTTCAAACTCAACAGAGTATACTGAATCACCACTGATATTTACAGAATCGGTAGCTTTCAGCAGTGGAGATCACATAAACATCATGACGTGATGATTGTGTTGCCAACAGGTTGCTGCTGAGCAATTAAAGGAATAGTTTGACATTCTGGAAATTAGTACAAGTACTTGCATTTAGGTACCCGCCGATACCGAGTACCGATACGAGTACTTCTCTGTGCCAAAAGACCCTCGTTAACAGCCAGCTGGAGGGTGTGAGCGACACGCGGCAGGCTGGGGAGTCCCGCATACGAGGCGGTGCACCGCGACCGGCTCTAGGTCGGCTTGGAAAGGCTCAGAGCGAAGGTGCTTCCCGGGGCTGTGGCCAAAGTGTCACCGGGGCAGACTGTCCTTAGTGCCCCTCAACCGCGTCGTGCCCCTGGGGCGGGGCTCGGCCCACGTTAAAGGGCGCCAGGGGTCTGCGGCGATGTCTGCAACCCACCCGACCCATCTTGAAACACGGACCAAGGAGTCTAACGCACACGAGAGTCAGAGGGTGCAAGCAAAACCCCGTGGCGCAATGAAAGTGAGGGCCGGCGCATGCCGGCTAAGGTCGGATCCCGGACCCGCGGGGTCGGGCGCGCCACTGGCCCATCTCGCCTGCACCGTTGGGGAGGTGGAGCATGAGCGCGTGCGATAGGACCCGAAAGATGGTGACGAGAGGATAACGTCACGCTGCCGTAAAGAGGTATCGGAGCCTTTTTGCGAGTACGAGTACATGAGCACAGTATTGGTGCATCCCTACTGGAAATACTCTTATTTGCTTTTTTGCCAGGAGTACTTAATTTACGCCATTTTCAGTGTTATTTTAACCCAGACCACAATCTTTTCCTAAATAGTTTTTGACACGGAACTTCAGTACTTAAGTTATGCCACTTCCGCTGCAGTGTTACCATGATTTTTTCCTAAACCTAACTAAATAGTTTTCTTGCCCTAACCTAGCTAAGTAGTTTTGTTGCCTAATCCTGACTAAGTAGCTTCCTTGCCTTAACCTAACTAAGTAGTTTTCTTTCCTTAACATAACTAATTAGTTTTGTTTCCTTAACCTAACTAAGTAGTTTTCTTGCCTAATCCTGATGAAGTAGTTTACTTTCCTTAACCTAACTAAATAGTTTTCTTGCCTAATCCTTACTAAGTAGTTTTCTTTCCTTAACCTAACTAAGTGGTTTTCTTGCCTTAACCTAACTAAGTAGTTTGTTGCCTAATCCTGATAAAGTAGTTTTCTTTCCTTAACCTAACTAAGTGGTTTTGTTTCCTTAACCTAACTACGCAGTTTTGTTGCCTAATCCTGACTAAGTAGTTTTCTTTCCTTAACCTAACTAAGTGGTTTTCTTGCCTTAACCTAACTAAGCAGTTTTGTTGCCTAATCCTGACTAAGTAGTTTTCTTTCCTTAACCTAACTAAGTGGTTTTGATGCCTAAACCTAACCAAGTTGTTGCCTGTGAAGATGGAAGTTTATTTTGAAAAGACTGGAGCGGAAATTGCCACTGGACTTTTGTGGGGAAACGCACAAAAAATAAAAAATAACTTTTCCTAAGATATCATACGTTGTATGAGAATACATTGCAATTCAAACATTTGATCTGGTTTGCAGGGGTGGAACTGGAAGTAATAAATTGCATTTACTGTCATTACTATAACTAAGTCACTTTTTAAAATGGACTTTTAAAATCGGTTATTCTACTTCTACTTAAGATTTTTTATCTCAAATATTCTACATTCTACATTTCAAGTCGCATCCATTATAGAGTGAAAACAAGAGTCACACGAGAAAGTCAAATCAGCAGAGGAGATCTCGAAGCTTCGAAGCTGCTGGTGAGTCTGCAGCTGCAGGAGGGCAGAGCTCCAGAGCTCCAGAGCTCCAGAGAGGGGACACTCTGGGAAAGATACATGTTAGATGTTTACGTCCCAGAATGCTCCTGGTGGATCCTTCAGCAGTGACTACTGCGTTCACTGAGAGTGAGGGAGGAGTGCACAACCTCTGTGATGTTTCTGGCTGTAGGCCTGTCGAGTTGTGACTGCAGAGAGCTTATGCAGCTTAAAACTAGGGCTGTCAATCGATTCAAATATTTAATCATGACTAATCGCATTAATGTCCATGATTAATTTGCGATTAATCTCGATTAATCGCAAATTAATCACATATTCTTTATCTGTTCAAAACGTACCTCAAAGGGAAATTTGTATGGTAAGAGTATTTAATATTGGTTTCAGTGGGACATAGGTTGAGTGTACTGGTTACAGTGGGACAGACTGGTTGAGTGAACTGGTTACAGTGGGACAGACTGGTTGAGTGAACTGGTTACAGTGGGACAGAGAGGTTGAGTGTACTGGTTACATTGGGACAGACTGGTTGAGTGAACTGGTTACAGTGGGACAGAGAGGTTGAGTGTACTGGTTACAGTGGGACAGACTGGTTGAGTGAACTGGTTACAGTGGGACAGAGAGGTTGAGTGAACTGGTTACAGGGAGACAGAGAGATTGAGTGTACTGGTTACAGTGGGACAGAGAGGTTGAGTGTACTGGTTACAGTGGGACAGAGAGGTTGAGTGAACTGGTTACAGTGGGACAGAGGTTCAGTGAACTGGTTACAGTGGGACAGACTGGTTGAGTGAACTGGTTACAGTGGGACAGACTGGTTGAGTGAACTGGTTACAGTGGGACAGAGAGGTTGAGTGAACTGGTTACAGTGGGACAGACTGGTTGAGTGAACTGGTTACAGTAGGACAGACTGGTTGAGTGAACTGGTTACAGTGGGACAGACTGGTTGAGTGAACTGGTTACAGTGGGACAGACTGGTTGAGTGAACTGGTTACAGTGGGACAGAGAGGTTGAGTGAACTGGTTATATTATTTGTTGAAAATGAATGAGCAGAGAAGTTGGACCTTTGCGTAGATGGGGAGTACACTGCGGAGCAACAATACACTCACTGAACTCACTCTCCAGAGAATGTCAAAAAACACGCCGTTGCCTAGCAACATAGCGTTGTGAGTGTTTGCTATGTGTATAAAAACTACATACTCTCTATTTGCTTCAAATCAATGTATGTTTGTGGCTGCAGCCACTGTGGAGTTCTATTATTTCTACATCTCTGTGTTGTATGCATTGATGATGCTTTATTCTGCTGGTAATTAAGGTGTCAGGGTCAGGCTGTTTGATTGATGTAGTCTAAAGCCAGAAACACACCAGGAACGTCAGGAGTGCATGGCAGCTGCGTTACCTGTTGTTTTTTATTTCAGCGTCAGTGTTAGAGCAGCCACACTGCCCGCGTGTGACATGCGTGAGACGAGTCTCAGCTGCGTCTCTTCTAGAGATTCGAGGTCTCGCCTATTTTGACGCGTGCCGCGCGCGATTAACAGCAGCAACAGACAGTGAAAGTGATCTATTGACTGTATATTTCATCATACCAGCAAGATTAATACAGTTTCGATGTCTATCCGTAGAATATGTTACGGAGATGAAAAAAAGCAAAGACTTATTTTTAAATCAACACTTCCTTCTTTCATTTCAAAATAAAAGCCCTCAACCATTTGTTAACACGAGAATTTTATTCTGAAATATGTGCCGGACAGTGTTCTAGAACATTCAGTGACTTGGAGAGCTCCATGAATGAATATAGTACGACATTTTAATTGTGGATTATTACTAATATTTACAAATTACCAGATGTTTCTTAACCTTAAGAAAAGGAGCTGACATGCCTTGGCTCGTTTCTGAGAGGCTAAAACTTTGTGAAAGAGTTCTACTCAACAACTTCCAAGGGGGCTTATTGGCATGGGTAACATACGTTTATATTACTAAGCAACTGTGAATTAAAAACAAAAATATGGTCCTCTCTCTAGGTTCATGGTGGAGAGGAGGTCGTGTTGCTTGGGGTCTGTCTATCTAGACATGGAGAGGATGTCATGTTGCTCTGGCTCTATTGATCTGGCGTGGAGAGGAGGTTGTGTTGCTCTGGCTCTATTGATCTGGCGTGGAGAGGAGGTTGTGTTGCTCTGGCTCTATCAATATGGCGTGGAGAGGAGGTTGTGTTGCTAAGGCTCGATCTGGTTGGCGTGGAGAGGAGGTTGTGTTGCCCTGGCTCTACCGGTTTGGCGTGGAGAGGAGGTTCAGGCCCAAAATCAGCTTGATTGTAGTGTAGTGTGTCAAATAATAGAGCAGCTAGAATAGTTAAAAAAAACGACATCACTTTACTGTAAAGCCTGGTTTATGGCCGCTGAAGTGGAGCCAGCGCGAGGTGCGTTTGCTAAAAAAATACATCTTCGCTGCCTCTGCGTGGTGCGTGAAGGCTCCGCAAGTTGTCGCAGCGCTGGGTCCTGCACCTCTGAATTTTTGTAACTATGCGCCCACTGTGCGCACTTTTCATTTCAAGCAGGTTGGCCTGTACAGACATCTCTACAACTGTCCATTAAGAGACCACAGGGACAGTCACATGACCACAGGGACAGTCACATGTTATTAAATACTTGGAAAGAAATAGGCAACACCCTGGGGAAAGAAGAGGCTTTTTCACGCAGGCTGTGAAAGTATACAGTATGTGAGATTGTTTCATAAAAGCTGAAAAAAAGGTCTCATGGAAGAAATGGCGACCCGAGGTGAAGCACCAAGAGACAGAAAATAATTTTGACTTGGAGGTAATCAACAGTAATAATTAGAGTACACAATTGCAATGTTTGGCGGTATGTTTTTTTTTTATTGTGAAAAAAACAAGGCCTTGAGCATAAACGCCTCTGTGCGTGCTCGTAGTTTAGACGCCTCTGTGCGTGATCGTAGATTAAACGCCTCTGTGCGTGCTCGTAGTTTAAACGCCTCTGTGCGCCCTAGCAGTTTAAATGCCTCTGTGTGTGATCGTAGATTAAATGCCTCTGTCCGTGATCGTAGATTAAACGCCTCTGTCCGTGATCCTAGATTAAACGACCGTGCGTGCTCGTAGTTTAAACGCCTCTGTGCGTGCTAATAGATTAAATGCCTCTGTGTGTGCTCATAGCTTAAACGCCTCTGTGCGTGATCGTAGATTAAACGCCTCTGTGCGTGCTTGTAGTTTAAATGCCTCTGTGCGTGATCGTAGATGAAACGCCTCTGTGCGTGCTAATAGATGAAACGCCTCTGTGCGTGCTCGTAGTTTAAACGCCTCTGTGCGTGCTCGTAGCTTAAACGCCTCTGTGCATGCTCGTAGCTTAAACGCCTCTGTGCATGCTCGTAGCATGCATGCCATCTACGGAGGCCCGTGCCATAGTGTATAACATCAATATATTACCCAGCCCTCGCACCTTCCAATTGCTTTCTTTTTAAAAATTACTGTGGAACAAACTCCACTTGTCCACTGGATGTTCGTGATGGTGCCATATCTGTGTTCTAACTTTAAGACATCCATATAGAACTGAGCAAATAGATATAATAAATCACTTAATGGACAAAAACAGACATACTCATACACATGCCAAAAAAAGCCTAAAACAACAACAGTGCATTTAAAAATAATTTTTAATTGGGGTGTGGGTGGCAAAGGAACTACCGACTGTGTCACTCCTCCTCCTCTCTGTTGTCTCTCTGTCCTCTGAGAGAAATCCTTCTATTCTTCTACAGGAACACCCCCACAGCACTGTATCATCTGCATAGCTATGATATGTCACACTGTTCAGTGTGTGTGTGTATGTGTGTGTGTGTGACAGTGCTGTCACCAGTGCAATGATTGAGTCATGTATTCAACCCACAGGGTTTTCTGTTAATATGAGACTTCTGAGACCCATAAGGCCTACACACACTCTTCACACACACACACACACACACTCACAATCTGTAACGTAATTCTAATGTGTTAACGTGTTTCTGTGTATTACTGTCACTTCCTGGTAAATGGTGATTTTTGTCATTTAATGCTTTGCTTGTATGTAGAGACTCCAGCTAATAATAGCATTGTCATTTGAACAATCTCCCCTGTGCGAGTGCAGTGCAGTCATGTACAGTCAAAGTTAACGTTTAGCTATCAAAGTGGTACAAGCAGCAAAGTTCAACAGTGTTGCATGTTTGAGTTGTTTGCTACAACAAAACATTCTTCCTTTACACAACATCTGGAAATTATTCATTTCATTGAGAATTTAATACATGTCCTGTATTGTCCCCACATCCTGTTTCAGAATGGAATATGGGGAAGAACATCAGACAACATCGAGCTGCTGTTTGCTTTTGACTTTAGCTGCACCTATATGTTCCCTTCCTCACCGCCTCTTCCAGTTAGCTAGGTAAAAACATAGATATATATAAATATATAAGATATAAAATATCCAACAACAGCATTTACTGTATATCTGCAGTTCTTCTGCCCTTTGTGTGGAAATTAGTGAGGTTAAACAATGGTCAGTCCTGTACTGGGTTGCATCAGCTGAAAGGTGCCCTATAGGATATCCAGAGCATTAATATAACAGCAGACAGGTATTTGCTATGCAAAGATATAGTGGAATAATGTCTACCTGAGCAGAGAATGAAGTCACTCTTCCTCTGTGTGTGTTGTAATCCAAGCTTCTCCTTTTTTTTTTTTTTAGCCAGCCGCATCTGCTTTTGGTGCATTTTAGTGCATGTGAGCGTGGCCCACTGTGCTCATTCGGCAGTTACAGCTGATAACGCTGTCCTGACCGATGGCGCTGTTGCAGAAGCATAGAACCCACCCTCGGTCCACCCCCAGGTTAACACAGGTTAGCTCTGTCAGCATTGTTGCCTATGTTTTCACTGTTAGTACAGTTAGCTACATGTTGCCGGCTCAGCTGCTGCCATGTTGAGAGCTGTGTGGAGGCAATATAGATGCTCCCAATCTCACATTTAGCACCTTTCCGATTATGTGTGTGCTAAGGTCCTAAGTGATTTATTAGGCCTGATCCATGGATGCCAATATTGATTGGTCCACCACTTTGGTCTAGACTGAAATAAACTGGAAAAACAAAGTTCGGAAAATTGTGTTTGGTGGATTATTTCTCTGTTGTTACAATGCTAATGGTCATTGTATTTTACATCGTTGGAAATTAGTTTATTTACCTTCACAATGATGTCCAACTTGTAAGGATCATGCATTTGTGGGATGAGCAGCACAGCTGATTATGTGGGGAGCGCCCAAAAAAAATGTTCCAAAATGCTCTGCCAATGGTAAACAGTGTATTCTCCTGTTGGTATTGACTCTTGTTTTGAGTTGTTTGGTGGATTGGATGATTGAACTCTCTATCAGTAACAAGGAACAAAAAAGACATATTGGCAATTTTACACTTTATTCATTTAATCCACCGTCAGGAGCCTCAGTAGCGGTGGAAGATCCATACGCAGCCACAACAGCCTGGCACCTCCTCCTCATGCTGGTCACCAACCTGGTCACACGTTGCTGTGGGATGGCGTTCCATTCCTCAACCAGGATTGGTTGCAGGTCAACCAGCGTGGTTGTGTTGGTCACTCTAACACATACAGCACGCCCAAGCTGATCCCACAAGTGTTGAATTGGGTTGAGGTGTGGACTCTTGGCAGGCCGTTCCATTCTCTCTACTCCCACATTGTGGAGGTAGTCTGTGATAACCCTGGCTCTGTGGGGGCGAGC
>CAKAOH010040876.1:41793-57062 GCA_916701665.1 Sebastiscus tertius | reverse complement strand
TATATATATGTCCCCCGCCTTCGCCCAATGTCAGCTGGGATCAGCTCTTAGAGACAGACAACCATTCGCGCTCACATTCACACCTACGAGCAATTTAGAGTCAACAATTCACCTAACCTGCATGTCTTTGGACTGTGGGAGGAAGCCGAAGAACCCGGAGAAAACCAACGCTAACAAAGGGAGAACATGTAAACTCCGGGCTTAGACCAGAGGTTCATAGTTTGTCCATATACCATAAGAGCACTGAGAACTTTATTTTTCAATTGTAAAATGTCCCGCTCATTACATATCTTAGTGATTATTAGCGGTTTAACGACGACATTTAACCACATCTAAGGCCTTCTTATTGTCTTTATGTCATGTTGTGTTTATGTAAAAAAAAAATTAAAAAAAAAAGACAGAAAAGAAAAAGTGTAGGCCTACTGGGCGAATTATTGTTATTGCATTTTTTAAACTCTCATATTGACTTCAGCCTTAAAAATCCAGTAATGGTTGAGCTCTAGTGACAGCCTGTCACATATACACAATGGATGGTGTGGTCTGAAAAGATAAAAAGCCCAAACTAAATTATCTATGACCAGGAAGCAGGAAACACACACACACACACACACACACACACACACACACACACACACACACACACACACACACACACACACACACACACACACACACACACACAGGATGGTATGTGAGCAAATATTTCAAGCTGCTTGCTGTGAGTAGGAAACTACCAACTTTTAACAGCCATCGTCAAGCCTACAGGTGGTTGAGTCTTTGATGGTGTTATATATAGACTTGTGATATATTGTACGCTCACCTGGACCAACACACGCCTGCAGAGCCCAGCTTTCACCAGAGATTTGGCCACCCAGCGGGCAGCATATGCAGCAGAGCGATCCACTTTTGTGTAGTCCTTCCCAGAAAAGGCTCCGCCTCCATGGGCGCCCCAACCGCCGTAGGTATCGACAATGATCTTACGCCCAGTCAGACCAGCATCACCCTGTGGGAAGAAACACAGGACTTTGAGGTTTATGTGAATTTAACACAAATACATTTTACATGATGATGTTTGACTGAAGCGTTTAAGAACAGCTACTTCAATATTTGTCTTGTAGTTAAGCTCTCAAGACTTGGATGACATGTTGACTGAAATTCAAATTCCTTAAATGGATTCATTGTCTCACCTGCGGTCCTCCAATGACAAAGCGTCCACTGGGCTGCAGGTGGTACACGGTGTCATCATCAAGGTAGCCACTGGGAACCACCGCTTTCACCACCTGCTCTTTCAGAAGTTTGCGCATGTCATCCAAACATACGACCTCATCGTGCTGCACAGAGATCACAATGGTGTGGACACGCAGCGGCACCATGGCGCCTCGATCCTGTCTGTACTGAACAGTCACCTGAGGGGGGGGAAACGAGGAAGAATAAATATTTAAAAAGAAAACAGGATGGAGGAGATTACTGTGAGATGCTCTTTGTTTGGGGGTAAGAGCCACAACTTTAGAGCAAAGTAATGTAAATATGTTCTATACCATATAGGTGAGGCCACATCTGCCTTCTCTGTTTGTTTGTTTGTTTGTTTGTTTGTTTGTGTGTTTGTTTGTGTGTTTGTTTGTAAGCCCTGACAAAGACCTACAGTGGTCGAAAAACATGTGGGCTTTTTAAATGATTTAGCCACTACAATAAAGGCTTTTTAATATATTCTCTGCCTCGTTGCTACTTTTTTGATATTTTGGAATGCCTGGATTGCTTTCCTGTTTATCCTGATTTTTTCCCCCGTTTTGCAAGAGCACCCAACATGTTTTGCCTTGGGATTGAACACACCGAGCAACCGGTAATCTCTCTTTCCTAATGTAAATATGTACTTCTAAATTATGTTTAGTTTTTCCTAAAGGGATTCTAAAAAGATCTTTTAAGACCAAACGCAAATAATTAGTGCGAATAAATTACACCTCACTTAAAAAATTCAAACCCTTCCATCACTATGAGGCTATCCACACCGAATCAGAAACTTTTAGATTTCGCAATGGAGTATTTTTTTTTTTTTTCAGCAGCCGTTTTCAATTTCTGCGAATTTCGGATGCCAATAAAAACCAACCAACCAATAAACTAATGACTTTTTTTTTCACAGGATCAATAGATTTTCTCGGACCTCAATGTCATAATTATGTTTATGGAGCTGATTGCTGCCAGACCGCCCAGTTAATACAGGTGAACGCCAGCTGCCAAGTCGCTCTCTGTGTACATGAGGGAAAGAGAAGGAGGACTATTTCACGCAATGTTTCTGTAAATTATTAGTAATAATAATTACAATATCAACGTTATGAATGAAGATTCAAACTATCCGGTACACCCTTATTATTATTATTAGCCTATTATTGTTATTACCAACAATGGAAGCATATGACTGTCTTTCCTTGAGAAATCCACGGAGCCCCAGAGGTAAGCTGACCATTGTAAACTGAGCATTAAGCCTTGTATTAAAGGCCATGTATCACATAATAATAATAAACTCATAGGTTACATATATCCAGTCCAGTCATGAATGATGAAAACCAGTGCAATAAGCTGAGCATTTACAGACGTTGCAATAACATGCTTCATAGGAAACGATGTAACTTTTCTACACAGACCTGCACACTTGGAATAATGACGAGCCCGTCTACAGTGTGTAGAGTTGAGCGTGGCTTTAATATAGTAAAAACAACGTATGCGTCGATGATTGTGTGACGGTGCGAAACTTGAATTTGTGGTGGAATGCACGGAACGTATTCGTGTCGGCCTTGGCGTGAATGGTTTGAACGCAAAAAAAATAAAAATCGGCAACGAATATCGCATTTTGGATTTGTTTTCAACCCCAATGTGAAAAGGCCTTTAGAGTGGTATCATATTTAATACAAGGACGTCATTGCCTCAGTTTCATATCCTTATAAATTGAATAACTTTGGTTTTTGGACTTTAAGTCAGACAAAACACTTAAAAGACGTCACTGTGAGATCTTGCAAATTTGCATTTACCATTTTCTGACATCTTAAAGCCAATTAACTTAAAAAGTATCAACCGATAACAAAAGTAATCATTGATGCAGCTCATCTACAGTAGTAGTAGTAATATGTCTCTGAACTGAGTCTCTAAAAATGTATATTTGGAAATAAGGCACATTGAAATCAAATTTTCCAGGAGGTAAACAAAAAAAACTTCAATACAATTCCTAGTTGTTATTTCTATTTCTGTTTAAAAGTACATCGAGAGAGATGCAAAATAACAGAGTCAAATTCCTTGTATGTGCACACATACTGTACAGTAATCCGATTCAGTGTTTTATTTGTGTGAAAGTGGAGGCAGCGTTTCCTTGTCCTACCTGAGTTTTGGAATCGGGTCGGAGCCACAGCAGCGTTCCATTTCGGCGCAGTTCAGCCATCTTGGCATTGAGCTTGTGAGCCAGGACAATAGTGAGGGGCATACACTCCTCAGTCTCATCGGTGGCGTATCCAAACATCAGACCCTGTGAGAGGCGCAGTCACAAATCACAGGATGAACAGAGGTCAAAAATAAACATCACAAACTTCCGTTACCGCGACATTTCTGGTTACAGTTGCAGTTACCCCAGCTGTGGATCAGACACGAACATGATGAACCGTCCTACCTGGTCACCGGCTCCCACGTCCTCTTCTTTTCGATCCAGGTGAACACCCTGAGCGATGTCGGGGGACTGCTGCTCCAAAGCCACCAGCACATTGCAGGTCTTATAGTCAAAACCTGTAGAATGAGACAACTGAGCCTCAGTAAACAGTTTCACATGTCAATCCTCAAGCCTCCTTCAATTATGCACTTTAATTTAAAAAGTTGCCCACAAGGCATTACCTGGGAAAGGTATATAACTTTCATCACCTCCTGAACAGGTAGCCTAACTGGTTTCAGGCTACCAGCTAGTTTGACTCATCTTCACAGTGCACAATGACAGTTAGCTCGTGGTTATTGACTCTCTACTTCTATCTCTTCTTTTTATAACGCGATGTGGGATAATTCTCACGAGATATTCTGACAATACTGCTACCACTGCCACTACTACATCTATAGAACTGATGAATGAAGGATTTGATGCAATCCTATGTGTAAATGTTATTAATCACTGACACAAACTTGAATAACTGCACTAAGCAATGCTGAAGTTTGTACTTAAGAAAGAGGCTTCGACTGCATGAATCTCAAACTGAACTCACAGCTTCCAACTTTCATCACAGTACCTTTGGAGGAGTCATCATAACCTATGTGATTGATTGTGTCCCTGACAACCTTCTGGTAGTCGACGTTGGCCCTGGAGGTGATCTCCCCCGCCAGCAGGATCATCCCCGTCTTAGCAACAGTCTCTGAGGACACAATGACATGCAGTGTGAGGGATGAGAGTAAGACTAAGTGTAGTAGATCATTAAGAACAAGGAGGTGAAAGGGAATTAAGGACACATCAATTATCAAAGTAGTTGGTGATTCATTTTCTTTTAATTGATTAATAAATCGACTAATTGTTGCAGCTCTGTCACCAACATTTAAAGCAAACATATGTTGCATGATGTCCAACACTGTGGAGGATGGAACCTAAATAAATAAATAAATTACTCAATAAATAAATAAATAAGTCATTAAATGGAGCAAAACTTATATTAAGATGTAGCCATTAATTAATTGGTAAAATGTGACATAAATTGATATTTCTGTTTTAATGAAATGTGGTGAAATGCAAAGGGAAAATCATGCATAAATAAATAAATGCATAAACATATAAATAAATACATATATTTAAAAATAATTATTACACGGCTTTGTTGAATACTCTGGCAGACCACCGCTAGCTGTACATTATATCTTACATATAAAATAAATAAAAAATAAATACAAAAATATAAATAAATTTAAAAAATAGATGTAAAAAATAAATATATTTAAAAATAATAAATAAAATACATAAAAGGAAAAATTAAACAGAAGAGTAAATAGATAAGGGCATTAATACAAAGATAAATAAATAAAGAATCTAATTAAAACAATATAAAATATATATCATTTATATCACAGTTTATCGATTAATTAATGGCTACATTTATTTTTAATATTATTTTTGCTACATTTAATGACATATTTATTTATTGAGTCATTTATTTATTATTTTGGCAGGTTCCGTCCTCCATACAACACAACATAAAAAACGGAGACATCTTATGTTCCATTTAAAAAGGCTTTGGACTCTCAGTGATATAGAGGTACGGCTGTCGCTGGGTAAACAGGCTGTCATAGCAAACGGGAAAGTTGCCCTACCTGAAAGCCTTTCCAGCTTTCATCACCTGTATCGCTGGTGTATTCAGGTGTGCACTGCGTAGTCATTTCAAAAATGTCGACGAAAACAAATAACACTATAAAATGTCCAAAGGGGACTTCTAGGCCCTAAGTTTACTTCCAGGGGCTCCTCAGTTCCTGGCATTATTTGGTTGAAATGGCCCTATACCTCACAGGAACAATAAGATGCATCGGAAAACATCAATAAGATGCAATAAGTAACATGAGTTCTGTTTTGCTAAATGCCTCAGCTCGCACATCCATGTTTCAACAATGAGTCATCAGTAAACGAAAGCCTCTGTCATCCACCTGCTTTGCTTTCTGAAGACTTACCACATCCTACTTTGGCATCAGGGTCTTGTTTGAGGTGTGCATCCAACACGGCATCACTGATTTGGTCACAAATCTTATCTGTGGAATAGACATGAATAAACACACGAGTATTTTTCAGAATTCCGGTCAACCCCAATGGAAACATGGCAATGCTTCAGTTTGGTTTATTGGTAAATATGCACACGTTGTTGAAGACTTATGTGTTGTTATACTAAATCAATTTGGCAAATAGATTATCCACCAGTTTCACTCCACTAAAAATAAAAACATTTAGGATTAGCTTACACTCTAGGCTAATGAGGTTTTATATTGGTACAAGGAGAGATTAAAATTATCATTAGTTAAAATAAACTCTGCTGGTTTTACTGAGTATGAGAATAAATTATTTCGGTGCAAGATGGATGACAACACATTGGGGTTAGGTTCATTGCACTCCAGCAGCAATGGCATATTTATCCAGGTCAGATGCGTAGCGCTTACTAAACAGAACAGTGTTTTAAAACTTGCACCTGTTTCATGATGCAGCTATTTATCAGCATTAGTTTTACAATAGTCTAAATACAGCTGCACTTAACAATTAACAATTCAGCAAATGCAAATTAAACACAAAACAAATTCCAAAAATGAGAATTATTGATTTCTTGATGAGATTATTTAAAATACAGTCACTGGCGCTCCCTTCGTTAGGGTTTAATATCAAATGTACTTTTGGAGAGTGATGATCTTGACCTCACTGAATATTTGGGATAACTTCTGACTTTTTCCCTCTTAGTTCAAGAGCTCACAGTGAATGATCAAGTTTAAATTTTAAGTTTACTTTCCCCTCCTTCATCCCTCAAGGCTTGGAGGCTCCCCCTCTCTGAAATGTACTGTAATTCAGAACCGGTGTGACAGTATTTCAAGGCAATGACTGAAGCTGACTGGATGTGTTTTGAATATTTATTCCGCCCTCTGTAAACGCAGTGAAAGGACACTTCGAAGCACATCATAGAGATCTCTGTAGGTGCTTCTATTTGCCCTGCAACCATAAAGTGTGTATATGTGACTATGTTACACCCACAGTAGAGCAGCAGCCCCTGCAATACCTATATTTAGGACTACTGGTAAGCCTATTATCTGTTGCAATGGAGCTGCCCCTACTGCCCCAATGTAAGACTGAAAACTGCAGCGTATCGTACGCCAAGCTGATGAGAAGTTCTGCAATTAAAATGTGTGTTACAGATGTACGCTCAGTTGGCAGTTTTAGGTACACGTAGCTACAACTAACGCAGTCTCATACAACAGCAGCCCTACAATAAATCCTACCTTCATGAAGGTTATAATGTGCAATTTTTATTGAAACCATTTTATAGAGGTGTTTATGGACGTTTTGGAGGCTGAAAGGTGTTATAACATTTAGTCTACCCTCACTGACATAACAGCACAGCACCGAAATGACTATAAAGCTGAATCTACTCTCCAAAAACAACTTCAACAAAGACTTTATCAGTCCCAATAGCGATACCTGGGCTTTGGGTATCGACCGATACAGAATACCGAACCGATACCAGTGTTTAATTAATAAGCTGTATGCCTCACTGTGTGGAAGTGATCATTCATTTATGTGTAAAGAAACATCAGGCTTGATTCAAACATTGCTTTCTTAACTTTGTAAAACAAACGTAGAACTTAACTGAATTGTTATTTATTATTAAAATAATAAATCGTACACTAGCAACTTGGTAAAAATCTTCAAAATTAACAGGAATTGCAATTCAAGTGTAAACCTTTTTAATGCAGCAACATATTGGTCAAAACTTAAAGAGGAATTAAAATTACAGTATATAGGATATTAACATAAAATTGAATTTGAGTTTGTATCGGCTCGATATCTGATCTGGTATCGGTGCATCCCTATGTAGGATTTAAAGGGACTGTTTGTAACTTCTTACACGTATAAATCACCCGGGTCGGTGTCCCATTCGCGCTCGCTCACTTGTGGCTACGCTGTTCAGACAAGAATCCAACACAAACTACACGGAAGCACCAAAACCGCAAAGTTCTATCTAGTGAAACCCGTCTTGCAAAACGGTAGGGGAGACCGTAGCTTTGGTCTCCAGGACCGGAGTCTCTGCTGTACTCTGCTCCTCTGCCTGCCTGCTTGCCTTCACTCCGCTCACTCCACCTCACGTGCTTGTGCACATACTACACACTGCAGAAGACTTCGTAGCTCTGAAAATATCTAGTGAATGTACAGTGGACGTTTGTGCAGAAATAAATACTGCAGCTCCTCCAGACCAACAGAGGTTTTCCGTGTCTTGTGAAGTGACGAGGCTCCGCAGCGAGAAACGTTATCGTCTCCGACCAGGTGCCGGTGTCTCCCTCCGGCCGCGGTCAGGAGGCTGAAGCAGGAAAAGCCAACACTAGGATCAGCGGTGATTCATGGAGAGACCTCCGTCTGGTCAGCTAACATTACTGCCAAGCAGGTGAAATATAGATTGATATTGTGGTTTTAGCTGACGTGTGTCGCCTCACTGTTTTGAACGATGCTCGTTCATGTCTATTTAGAGCGAGCAAGCGTGAGCCCGACGCTGACTTTTGTTGACTTAACGGCTACAGGTGTCGCCGTTAACAAGCATTTCTGATTCTTACAAACAGTCCCGTAATGAAGGGTTGTTGTATTAGAGACTGCATTCAGTTTTAGCAAGGTGTAGCAAATGAACTGGCAAATGAGTTTATATTACAAAAGATTGGTACTTTCTATGACGAACTGCAGTTTTTAAAAACAAAACTTTAACTCTGGACTTAGGAAATCAAGAAAACTGATGGCTTATTACTCATTTATGAACAGACTTTAAAGCATATGGTTTGAATTTTTGACAGCAACCACTGGCATTAAAGCAATACATCGTATATTTGTAGTCTGTGGGTTTCTGCCAAAGTAACATATTTCTCCTTGACCACACAATAACAAACCTGCAGTCACAGAGCACATGTCACACATCTAGTGAGGTGACACACTGTAATGATGCAACACCATGTGGTAACTATAGCTATACTGGCTGACTTAAGATAGATAGATAGTAACTTTATTAATCCCGAGGGAAATTCAAGTTTCCAGCATCACAGTTCCATAGTGCAAAAACCTGTTAGTAAAAAGGCAGTAAAAAAAGTTAGTTGTGCAAAGTACAAACAAATACACCAGATATAAAAATACAAGGAGATGAAGAAGAAAACTGTTAAAACTGAATATAGTGCAGAGTAACAGCTGTGATACAGGACTATAAGAGTAGCATTATAAACAAAATATACAAGAAGCATATGTGGTTCTGTCTTAATTACATGCAGCTAGGCCACTTTTACAGCAGTGTTGACAGAGTAACAGAGAGGATGGACAGACAGGTAGAGTAGTGGACAGAGAGGATGGACAGACAGGTAGAGTAGTGGACAGAGAGGATGGACAGACAGGTATAGTAGTGGACAGAGAGGATGGACAGACAGGTAGAGTAGTGGACAGAGAGGATGGACAGACAGGTAGAGTAGTGGACAGAGAGGATGGACAGACAGGTAGAGTAGTGGACAGAGAGGACAGACAGGTAGAGTAGTGGACAGAGAGGACAGACAGGTATAGTAGTTGACAGAGAGGACAGACAGGTATAGTAGTGGACAGCTGACACAACAACACGCTGAGCTAACAGCAACATGACCTTGTTTGAGAGGCTAACAGGGTGCTATCAGGCTAATTATTATGCTAAAAGGAGGGAAACTACATGACAAACAGGCTGTTAGAGGTTATAAACTCACCGGGGTGTCCCTCTCCGACTGACTCAGAAGTGAAGAGGAAGCAGTCTTCATCAATGAGCGAGTTGTTATGGAAACCGTTCTGATGGCCGTTCATCTTAGCCAATAAACACTCTGTTAGCTCACGAGCTAGCCTGGTTAGATAGCACAGGTTAGAGTGTGTTTTATCTGTGTCTCCTGGTGACACACACAAAGCGAGCACGCTGCTTCAAGTTGTGTCTCACAGGGTGAAGAAGTGCAGTAGGGGGGTTAGGACAGCTGTATTTGTGAGACTGAACAACTTCTTCAGACCCTTCGAGTCGCTTCTCTGCAGCCAATGTTGCTGCTGAGCACAGAGCACGTGGTGCAAAGGGGCGTGCTCTGATTAAGAAGGTTAGAAAGTCCCATGGAGGATTAATAACTCCTCCAGGCAACCAGCTTCAGCTTCAGCTGCTGCTATGTTAAGAATTTCCCAGTAAAATAACAGTAAAGAACTGGCAGCAGGGTTGCCTTTATGTTACTGTAAAATTAACATTATTATACTGTCGCTGAAATGTACAGCTTTGTACTGTTAATGAAAAATACAGTTTGAACTGGTTGTTTTTTATTAATTTCACAGTATTTTACAGTTAATTTACTGTTTAAAGATATATCATATAGCTGTTTTTCACCTTTCTTTTACATTATCTTACTGATTTGTTATAATACACTATTTGGATTGTATTTTTTACATGCATTATAATAAACATTATTTTTTGCATAGATGAATAGACTTAGCAGGTTACAGACATAGGAATAGTCACACTAAATACAATTAAAGACACTTTAGAAAAAGGCCATAATAGACTTGTTGATACTTTTCCCAAAAATGTCTGTCTATAGCTGGCTACAAGCACAGAATGCTAACCATAACAACATGTGAGTGAAGAACAGTGAAGCTAATTCACTGATTTTACAATCATGTACAATGTACAAGCCTCACATGTGCAGATCAGGTCCCAGAAGTAAAAAAAAATACTGCATGAAACTGTTAGTGATGATACTTTAGACAGTAAAGTGCTGTTTTTGAAGAATGCATTATAGTTCAGTTAAAAAATGGCCTATGAGCGTAATTTAACAGGTTTTCTTTTGTATTAACAGTAAAGCACTGTTTTTAGCAATAAGAGGTTAATACTGTTGAAATCATGCTGTAAATTAACAGCAATTGTTTACAGTGTACATACATGCTGTGTTTACTTTGGAATTGGTTCCTCAGCATTTCTTTGGCTTGTGGGCCTTATAATGAAGTAATATACCTACCTCATGTCTATAAAGCAACCTGTCACATTCATCACTCTGCACCATTGCACTGTTGTGTTTACAAATGTCGTTGTTGTTGTTTTCTTATATATCCTTAAAGAAAATAGTATACTTCAAGATTATTTTACGAAGCATACTTTAATAAAGACCAAGTATATTTTCCCCAAGTATACTTTATTATATATATATATATATATATATATATATATATATATTATATACTGTACTGTGTACTACTTCAATACTTCTTGGGGCTAAATTGGCACACCTTCTAGTTTATAAAAGTATACTTTTAAGCATACTGGAGGTGGTGGCAGAGGGGAGGATGAGGAGGAAGCTGGATGCTATCCTGGATAACCCCTCCTACCCCCTCCATGATGAGCTAGTCAAGATGAGGAGCACCTTCAGTCACAGACTCATCCCCCCTCGGCACAACACAAAGCGCCTGGGTCAGTCCTTCATGCTGGTAGCCATCAGGTTCCACAACCAAAGCTAACCCCCATAGGAGAACTATGAGGACTTTAAGAACTTTAAACATGCACTGTTTGCAACCATCTTGGACTCTAACCACTGGCGCACTTTACACTTACTTTACACTATACATCCTATATACCACTTTATAGACTGCACATATGTACATATTACATTTATTTATTGTACATACTATATTTATTTATTGACGGACTGTACACACTATGTTCACCCATTCACTCTGTATCTTGTATATCTCTATTATTGTTTATATCATTTTTTTGTATACCTTTACCTCTCCTGTGTTTCACTCTGTTTGCTGATGTTGCTGCTTTGACACCTGAATTTCCCTCCGGGGATTAATAAAGGTTAATTTTATCTTATCTTATCTTATTTTATCTTATCTTATCTTATAATTTAAGTGTAAGAATAGTAAACTTTGAGTACACTACTAGTTTACATCTAAGTTTTATTTTGTACTAAACTATGCTATAGTTATACTGATAGTACTTAACCAATGATTTAGAGAATTGCTCCTTTTGCTATTTGATGTTTTGTGATGATTAAAAAAAAAAAGAATATTTAAAAAAAAAGTTTATCTCGCATGCATTTATGGTGAACGCAGAATCCAAAAATGTAGAAAATTCTTGATGAATTGAAGTAAATTCATATCAAAACATCCATTTATAATTCTCAAACACTTTAATAGGCTACTACACAACTACAAGCCAAGTATACCTTTCTGTAGGCCTATAAGTCAAGAATACTTAATTATAAGTTTCTTAACTATATATTGAAAAAAAAGATTAAGTACAAGTATAAGTCAAATATACTTAAGGATCATTTTGTTAAGTATAGGATATAGAGTTCTTAAACGCTGGAGGAAAAAATGTTTGCATAACTTATTCTTTAGAGGCTTGAAGAGCTGAAAGTATAAATAGTATTTGAGGAATTGTTAGTAGGAGCCTGAAGGCAAGGCAGCTTTAATAACAGCCTATAACACATCTCAAACACAGACAAGTGCAAGTTGTGCAAGAGGTGAGCGTATCCAGTATTTCACAAGGAAAAAAAGCAGAAAGTGAGAAAAGATAAATCAATTTCCGTAAACGTTTTTACGTTCCCCAGCAGATTTACCTTTGGTCCTAACCCCCCAGGTTGTGAGAGCCACTGATTTACTTGAACTAATTTGAAAACCTTATTTGAATATCATCTCCTCCACTACCAAACATTATAGGAAAAAAGCACTCAGTGGCAGTTGTTTGATGGGATTTGTAATGATGTTTGAGGGCTGACTCCTTAACTTTCTGAAGACAGTTACATGTGACTATGCAGTAGGGATCAGATGCCTTCATTTTGGCTGCCCATCATATGACCTTTATTACTCAGTGGATGATTCCTCTCTGTGTGTGCAGCTAGTGCCTATAGTCAGTCAGGGTACAATGGAGAAAGACATATATATATAGTTATTTTACCAAAAGAAAGGAGTCCAGGCTGACGTGTTTTCTTTTGTTAAAGTGTCTGATGACAATGTAGTAAGTAGACCTATAAGCCAAATATACTTAGACCTTTCTGTGTACTTGTCAATATAAGTCAAGTATACTTAGACTTTTAAGTATACTTTTGTTAAGTATATCTCTGATGTGCATAAAAAGTAAACTGAAAGTATACTCTCTCATTTTAAGTTCAAAAGAAGTATACTAATGGCAAAAAACTTCATTTTGCTAAGGGATGATAATACCCACCAGGTTTTTAAGCCACCACTCACAATCCATATAACAGACTTATCCATCGAACAAGGCAAGTTTCCCCACAAATTCAAACTGGTGGCGAGAGTAACCCCTCTATACGAAAGAGGGAAGTAAATTTGAACATGGTAATTATCGTCCTGTCTCCATCCTGTGTTCATTATCAAAGGTAATCAAAAGGGTCATACTTGAACAAATAGACTAGAAACAGTATAGAGATAGAGTTATTTATCATTGTCTGCTCTACCTAACAGATCACATTAGGAAAGAAGCAGATGTAGGAAAGTATTTCAGCGGCGTTCAACACTGTAAATCATGATATTCTTCTGATCAAGCTAAGGGCTCTGGGCTTTAATAATTCATCTCTACAGTGGGTTAGGTCTTATCTGAGGGGTAGAGAACAAGTGGTGGTTTTTCATTTCTTCTAATAGATCCCCCCAAATCCTTCACTCTGACCCTTTAATTGATAGAAATGCTCTTGAAATATTGACAGGGGAACTTGTACAATGCCATTTTGTTTACGCCTGAACTTCACGGCATACAAGCGTCCTTAAGATCCTGAGAATGAAGTTACAGACCTCTCAAAACTAGTTCCTCAAGTGGCTCAGAGTGGAGGAGAGAGTATCATATATTAAAATGTGTACAGTTCATAGGATTGTCAATAATGTGGTATACCCAAATATTTATGTATGTATTTTTCTCAGGCTAGTGATGTCCAGTTATCCTGCTAGAGGGAGCGTTACTGATGTTGTGCCACGCTTCTGTAGAAACCTCAAGATCTTCTTTGTCTTCTTTTCATACTAATTGTACGGATAATCCACGAGATTGACATATTGTTTTGTTGTTTCTGTTTGAAAATTGTCAGATTCATTCATGGCATTTGGTCTGTGTGAAAACACCATCAGGAAATCAATGATTTCATGCTGAACAAGCTGTTTCCTATCTGCCGCTGTCTTGCATTAACCTTATGACTCACTTTGTGTCATTATACAACTCCCATGTACACACAAACATATACGTCCTCTAAAAGTGTGAATGAGTGTTTGTCCAGTAAAGCAGATTTTGTCAGTTTTGTTTGTTCTTTATTTGCACACTTTTATCCTTTCCTTGAAGCAAAACAAACACATTAGCCTAAACACTCTCTCCAAAATGTTGGTTTCATACATGTATTTTAACACATATCCCCCACCCTCCCCCCACACACAAACACACTCTGATGTGAACTATGATACCATCAATACTTCTGGTCCAGGGTCCTTATTTTGATATGAGACTGAATACATGGATCCATATTGCTGTCAGTAATAACTGGTCACATCCATCACAGGTTTACTCTGACTTTGGTTTCACATTCAATATGTTTGTTAAAGGTATAATATGCAAGAATTAACTAAAAATCAATGCATAGACTGATACAAAAATAATCCCTCTCAATCATCACTTATGCCCCACTAGAAGTATGTGACGGTGTCTGTTTCTGCAGAGACCCTACAGGCCTCTGCCTGTATTTTCTCCTTTCTTCCTATATGGCTTTACTCAGGACACTTTTGGGCATCTGCAAACAGCCTGTGGGCCCCACTTGGGGGTGTAACCCCCAGCCAATCACCCGTTCAGGCAGTCAAATGCCGCCGCTGTGTCGGCTTCTGACACTGAGGCACAAGTCTCCACATACAAAGCGGCCATATTTCACATTTGAGAACAAGTTGTGTAAGCCTTGGGGCAAATACAACGTCAGGAGCGCGCAGCGACTGCGTGGCGTGGTGGCTGCGTGATACACGCACCAGGTGTTCACACCAGCTGCGAGTCGGCTACCTGTTGGCTCCGTGTCTGCTGCGTGTCTGCTGCTGCTGTCAGCCCTTTCTTTCTACATTGAGTTTGCCTTTTAATGGGCAATTAACTTCATGATGAATGTGATTTATATTTATTTTAGATAGAGAACAGTTAAGAAACGTGTGGTAATTTGTAAATAATAGTAATAATCCACAATTAAAACACCGTACTATATTCATTCATGGAGCTCTCCAAGTCACTGCATGTTCTAGAACACTGTCCGGCACATATTTCAGAATAAAAGCCTTGTGTTAACAAATGAAGGAATTCTGTCCACAGAAAAAACGCTTGAGGGCTTTTATTTTGAAATGAAAGCAGGAAGTGTTTATTTAAACCCCATACTTTATCAATTCATGGAGCTCTCCAAGTCACTTCAAGTTCCCCAGCACTGACTGCTCATATTTCAGAATAAAAGCCTTGTGTTAACAAATGAAGGAATTCTGTCCATAGAAAAAACGCTTGAGGGCTTTTATTTTGAAATGAAAGCAGGAAGTG
>CAKAOH010040876.1:0-41773 GCA_916701665.1 Sebastiscus tertius | reverse complement strand
GCCAAAAAAGTATTACAATTTCTTCAATGTGGTCAAGTGTAAATATGAGTTATCCTAGAAAACCTACTATTTCCAGCACAAAAGTGAATCATCTGGTGCTGAGAGGCTCGTGTCCATATTATTCATAACTTCAGGTTTATTAAAACCACAAGATAGGACCGTGCGAACAATGGGTTTCGCCCCAGCTTTTATTTTTCATATCATTTTTCTGTGCTCATCTTGATATTGAAGCTCATCCTGCCAGTGTTAATTAGAACGCTGATAGATGTGTCATAGCCAAGGGACAGGTATGATACGCCGTCATAGAAAGAAACACCGGAGCTGAAATAAGCCCCTTTTCACACATGCACTGCAACCCTGAATCTATTTATACACCACCCAGAGGGTGTATGTGAAAACACAAATGTCTGAATCCTTTGGACTGGACATGAAACAGACTTTAACCTGCCGGCTCCCGAGTACAAAACCTGTGTAATGTCCAATTGAGCCCATGTGTGAATGTCATTACATAGATAGATTGACTGGCATTATTGTCCACCTCAGTGGAAATTTGTCTCTCCAAGTACAGCAAAGCGAGATATCATTAAAATTAGAAATATATAATAGTGCAATGGTCAGGTAGCAGCAGGATATATAAATAATAAATGAGAGAAGTGTTGGTGCAGTCATTCGGAGTTCAATGCCTGTTTGCCTTTTAATGGCCATTTCATTTCATTATAAATATCATTTATATTTATTTTAGACAGAGAAAGGTTAAGAAACATGTGGTGATTTGTAAATAATAGTAATAATCCACAATTAATACTCCGTACTATATTCATACATGTTCTAGAACACTGTCCGGCACATATTTCAGAATAAAAGCCTTGTGTTAACAAATGAAAGAATTCTGTCCACAGAAAAAAACGTTTGAGGGCTTTTATTTTGAAAAAAATTCTTGAAAGCAGGAAGTGTTGATTTAAACTCCATACTTTATCAATTCATGGAGCTCTCCAAGTCACTGCATGTTCTACAGCACTGACTGCTCATATTTCAGAATAAAAGCCCCGTGCTAACAAATGAAGGAATTCTGTCCATAGAAAAAACGCTTGAGGGCTTTTATTTTGAAATGAAAGCAGGAAGTGTTGATTTAAAAATAAGTCTTTACTTTTTTTCATCTCCGCAACATATTCTACAGATAGATCGAAACGGTTGTAAAGTTTTGCTGGTACAAAGTCAATATACAGTCAATAGATCACTTTCACTGTCTGTGACATATTCTACAGATGTCTAGACATTGAAACTGTAGTAATGTAGCTGATGATGTCTATATACTGTCAATAGATCACCTTCACTGTCTGTTGCTGTTGTGAGATGCGCGGCTCGCGTCAAAAATAGGCAAGGCCTCTATTCTATAAAAGAGACGCAGTGGAGACGCGCGTCGTGTCTCATGTGGGCAGTGTGGCTGCTCTAACCTGTTAACATGGACGCCTAAATAAAAAACAACATGCCGCGCAGCCGCCACGCGCTCCTGACGTTGTATGTGTGTCCACGCTGTTATGTGCATGTGTTCCAGTGATCCCCCGGTTACTTTCTGTGCTGTGAGTGCAGCTATGATCGGTGTGTGTGTCTGTAGTTTGACGAGAGCAGCGCTGAGCCACAGCCAGCAGACAGGAAGCCTGCATTCATTCAAAATACGGCAACTCTGCACCTTCCCGCAGAGTTGTGCAGAGTTAGTTGTTTGTTTTATAACGTAACCGCCAGGAAACAATCAGAAAATAACATTTTATTTCTCTGATTCGCTGCTTTGTTCTCACTAACGCCGCTCTCTCTCTTTAGTCACTCTATAGCTCGCTCGACCATCGCTGCTCTCTCTCGCCCTCTCGGCTCGTTGAGCTGTGTTTGAATGCGGTGTGTTCACAAACAGGAACCAACAACATGGTTACATATTATACCTTTAACTTATGATATAGCTTATGAGTCTATAAAAGCACTTGTCGTCGGGAGTCTGGACACATCTTTGACCCCGAGATACACACAGTGTATGAGATGATTCAGAGAACTGCAGGGCTACAATGTGGAATGTTTGCAAACTACATTAAGAGTCATTAAATGTGCTGTTTCTACGAGCACAGTGACTGTGGGATCAGATCAGATGCTGAATGCATGGATATTGCCGTCATTCTCCTTGTACAGCACCTCCTATTTAGCTATTATATCCTAGTGTCTGTTTCCCCTGTCTTCCCTATCTGTTTGAACCCCGTGGGGCTAACCTGAGCTGGTCTGTGTTCACCTAAGATGGCAGCGATCAGGGCCTCCGGCGCAGTCACCCCACCGCCTGGAGACACAGGGCTGCGGGGACTGAGCGGGCTGATGGTGGGGGACGCCACAATGTCGGGAGAGACCAGTCGCTCCTTCTTAGCAGCAGAGCAGGGCGAGCGGCTCCGAGCCTGACCTTCTTTGGAGCGAGGACAGAGGCTGAGGCCCTGCAGGGAGGGGAGGGGGTTGGAGGAAAGGGCAGGGACAGCGGGGCTGCGGCTACGACGGTGGCGGTGGTGGTGGTGGTGGTGCTTGCCGTTTTTAGGGCTCGGGCTGCGGGAGTTTGGAGCCAGCAGAACCAGAGTGCTGTCGTCTTCTGAGCTGACGTCTGAGCTGTCGGAGCGATGCGCGGTGGGGCTGTGGATTGGTATCTTGATCTGTTTAGGATGGAGAATTCAAGAGAAGATAAGGGTATGAGCAAGGATGCTAAAAGGAAACTATATGACCAAAAGTATGTGGGCACACCTCTCCATATCCTTTATGTACAATGTAGAAATACTCCACTACAAGTAAAAGGGCTGCATTCAAACTTTTACTTAAGTAAAAGTACAGAAGTATTAACAGCAAAATCTACTTAAAATACTTTTGAGCTCAAACTCAAAAGTATAAGTACTAATTGTGCAACAGAATGCCACCCGTCAGTGTTATGTTTTAATGTTTTAGCTGGTTAAGGGGGAGCTAATTTTAACTACATATGTATACTGTTGACAGGTTAACCTATAGCAATGCATCATATTTTATACACTGGTCATATGTTTTGTATATACAATGCAGATAAATGCAGTAAAAAGTACAATTTCCCTCTGAAACGTAGTGGATTATAAGTATAAAGTAGTATAAAATGGAAATGATCAAGTAAAGTACAGGAAGGGCTGCAACTGATGATAAATTTCTTCATGAAAAAATCTGCCCATTATTTTCTCAATTAATCTATTAATCATTATGTCCAAAAAATGTCAGAACATAACAAAATAAAATGCCCATCACAATTTTCAAGAACAATTTACCCCAAATTGACTTATTCACGTCTTGTCTTATCCGACCAACAGTTTATAAGTCTCAACCACAAAAAGTCAGTTATTATTCATTCAGATATCAGTATAGTATCATAGATGACCAATAAATCCAGAAAATATTCACATCTTAGGAGCTGGAATCATATCATTGTTGCCTTTGAAAGCAATGAATCGATCAAAATAGTTGCTGATTTATTTTCTGTTGATTGACTAATCGATTTATCGACTTATCGTTTCACCTCAAAGTACGAGTGTCTTAAAATTGTACAGTATTTGAGTAGATGTACTTCACCCCATTGATTAAGGGAAATCTTAATGCAAACAGCACACAATGTTTCTAACTTTGTGGCAGTTTGGAAAAGGTCCTTTCCTGTTACAAGATGACAATGCATCTGGGAACACTGTTTTTCCCTGTTTGATGTGGAAGCACTTGACCAGCCTGCTCAGAGCCTGGACCCCAACACGTTTGGGATGAACCGGAACGCAGATCGTGAGTCAGCCTATCGTCCTAAATCAGTTGCCGACTTTACTAATGCTCTTGTCCCTCCAGCCCGGTACAAAAAGGTTAGGTTTAGGAAACGATCATGGGTTAAAATAAGTACATTTTGGGTGCCCTGGTAGCTCACCTGGTAGAGCAGGCACCCCACGTAACAAGGCTGAGTCCTTAATGCAGCAGCCTGGGATTCAAATCCAATCCGTGGCCCTTTGCTGCATGTCATCCCCTCTCTCTCCGCCTTCACAACAATATCTGACTCTATCCATTAAAGGCAATAAAAGCCCACAAAACAATCTTTAAAAAAATAAGTACCTTTGTCACGTATGTGGCTTTAGTTAAGTACGCAAGTTATGCAATAAAAGCAAGTTAAACTAGAGACCATGGTGCGCTCCAGATCACATACTTTTTCTTTTTACTTTTAGTACATACTGCAGCTGCCATTACAAAGTATGTACTGTGGCATGCAGTATGCATACAATTGAGACGTACTACTTTGTCATAACATTGCGCCTTGAACTTTGACCCTCTTGCTCATATATCTGCGACGCAGAGGATTTTGGGTCAGAATAGCCAGAAAAGCATGCTGGTTTGCATACTGCAAAATGAGGCCGCATGTAGTAGGACATCCTGGTATTTTTGCCATGCCGCATTTGATGAACCATGTATCAGGACATACTAAACCCTTTTGTGGCCTACTAAATAGTATGGTAGAATGGGTATTGGATTGCAAAGCTTCTTGCAATGGGATCACACCAGCCACGACGCCAAATTGGACCTAAGGCGTAAAGTGTGGGAGAAAATGGCTCCTTCCACACCTACCCACACCCATGTGATCTCAATTACATCTAGAAAGTTTCATGACTGCATCTTGCACGGTTGCGACGTTAGCGCGGTGACAAAATCTGTCCAAAGACAGATATATACGGTAAACACTTTAACCCGACCTCCTTCCTGCGCAGACTTTGTTGCTCTTTATACTACGTCACCTGACTTCCTTAGAGGTAGCCCTCTAAGAAAGTCCGGGCTCACAATTACGTGGGCTATATACAAATTATAGTGAATTACTTTTCATAGGTATAAGTACAAACAGCTGTAATGCTTGGGTGTCCACATACTTATGGACATACATCTTTTGGATGATCACATTATTTGTTCTATCTTTCAGTTCAGTGATTCAGAGTGTCCTGTCGTACTGCAACACAGCCTGGCTCAGTAGTCTATCTGTAAAACTGAGAACTAAACTTTATAGCCAAATAAAAATTTGTCCTCTGACTTTTGTTACCTGAATTGGCGTTGACAGTCCAACAATGCTGTTCATATTATTACTGTAGTAACCCAGGATGTATTCGCAATCATCTCTCGGCAAATCCTCCTCTGAAAACGTCACCTGGTGAAGAAAAAGAACGGAGAGAGATGAACCCTGAATTCAGCTGTGGCACATACTGTAATAAATGTGTCAATTTAAAGTGTGTGACACACCTGTGTTGCATGCTCTCCCTTGGCCCATATGTATGCCTGGTAATCTTTGTGATGTCTGAATCCAACCTGTGCAGAAGTAACGAAATGGACACCTTTTCAAACACTGACACTGGGCACCAAATTGTAAGAATTCATCCAGAGCTTTTGAGCGATCAAGAGAATCACCTTGTATATTGCTACCCAGTCCCATGAGCTGCGCTGATAGGTCGATGCAACGGTGAATCTCACTGTAGCATCTGAGACTTTACACCACTCTTTGTTTACCTGCAGCTCCACCAGGGGCATATCCACCTTGAATGGGAACTAGATAAAAAAAGAGCTTAATGCAGTTATATAAAACATAATCAAGCAATACAAAGAGAGATGTCATTAATACATTTGGTTACAGAGTATTTGAGCAAATATGATCTCACATGCAGCGAAAACACAGCAGAAACAGGTTTGTGGTCGCTGATGGTGTAGCCCATGTGACTTCGGTACACATGCTGTGTCACTTTGGTCGCCCCACCCAACCACGAAGTAAGACCCCGCTGCAGTGCTGCATTGTGGGTAGGAACTGGGGAGCCGGTACGACGAGGGCGCCAGAGGATGCGATCCGTCCAGGCAGGTTTCCTCTTCTTTGCGCTGACAGAAAAGAAGCAGAGAGGGACAGACTGTAAAAGTGGGCAGCAACAGTTTTAACAGAATAATAAAGTATGATGGAGTTTGTGCTGGACAAACCTGGTGTCGTACGTGTGAGTGCCCACATCAAACTTATACGTGGGTGGGAATTTGAGAGGTCCCTCAATGAAGCCGTCAAGGATGGACTCTGTGATTTTAGCCATGTTGAGCTGTAGAGGAGACACATGATGGAGAAGAAGGAGAATGGATTTCATTCACCCTGACAGCAGGTGATGTTTGTTCACTCTGTGCTACAGCGCCCTCTCCTGGTTGTACTTGGTGATCAAGAGACAAACAGGTGGTGTAAAGACTACGAGAAAAATCCATCTGTCAAGGGGCGAATGTCTTTAAAAGGCCTCACCTGATCTCGCTCCCACAGAAGAGGCAGCTTATTGCTGTCGATGGCACATTTCACCACATGGATGTCATAGTCTTCAATACGGAAATTTAAATCCCCGAACCAAAAAACGACACTGGGGACAGAAAAGAATTTACATTTCAAAAAAGGGAAGGATGTTATTTATTTTTTTTACTTCTAAGAGGCAATTGTAAAGGCTCTATTGAATCCCCTACTTTAGTTCATGTTTATTGCTATACCAAGAAAGCTGTAACATTGTTGGTCAAATAAAATGTGACACATGAAAGATCTAATAGTGAGACTTTTAAGCTCTATTATGTAATATGGCCCCTATTTATTTATCATTGGTGAGCAGCTGCTGCAATTTATAGTTTAGGTCAGGTTGAAAACTATGGAGGACAGAACCTGCCAAAATAAAAAATTAATAAATAAATGATAAAATAACAATTTGCCATTAAAAATGCACCAAAAATAATATTAAAAATAAAAGTAGGTATTAATTAATAAAATGTGCCATAAATTGATATTTCTGTAATATTATATTTATTTAATTTGCTTCTTTATTTATTTACCTTTGTATTAATTACCCTATCTATCTATCTATCTATCTATCTATCTATCTATCTATCTATCTATCTATCTATCTATCTATCTATCTATTCTTTTATTTAATTTTCCCTTTTTTGTGCTTTTAATATATTGTAATAAACAATCTGTCATATAATACAAATTTACAGTTCACAGAAGAGTGTATTGCCTTACCAACAGTCCTACCAACAGAAAAAAGTAATAATTAAATAAAAATAAATATGTTTAAAATAAATAATATTAAAAATATGAAATAAATAAATAAATAAATAAATATATAAATAACTAAAAATCAAAAATTAAAAAAAGGGGTGGATGCAGATCTGCAGATGGTCTGTCCGAATTCTGTTTCTATAATCAAGTGGGACTAAAGAGTAAGTGGGAAACTCGTGATGAAGATGGTGGCATTCATATTTGTTAATGTTTCAGTTTCTGGTCTGGCTAAATTAATTTATAAAAAGGCAACCATATTTTGTAGAACTTACCCTCCTGTCTTTTTAATGAGAATTTTATTTTCACAAAATCTTAATTTTCCCTTTTATATATTTACTTTTTTATTGATTACATTTGTTTATTTTAAATTAATTGTTCTATGTATTTATTCATTATTAAATTGTATGTGTCATATAAGTATTCATATATATTTATGTATTTATTTATCGATGATTTAATAACATATTTGGTACATTTAATTGCATATTTATTTATTGAGTTATTTAGTTTAATTTTCATTCAATTCAGTCATTTTATTTGGGCAGGTTCTGTTCTCAATATACAATATTTTGGTGCAAATAACAAAATAAACAGAATATTTTTATGAATGCATGTGTGCATTTTTATCGGTGGTCAATCTTCGGCTAAATGAATTAAACTCATTTATAAAAACATGATGTCACCCACTCGTGGTCCAGTACACCAGTGGCAGTGCCTCCTTCAAACTGCTGCTGCTGCAGGATGCTTTCAAAGTCCTCCACCCGCTGCTCCAGGTTCCTCATGTGAGCTGGCAGGTGACAGTTGAGGAAGCACACCGGGTGGCCAAACATGGTCATCCTCGCGCTGACACCCCCTTTATTCCCCTTAGAGAGAGAAAAAAGGGGAGAAATGGATCCCTTAATATACATTAAATTAAAAAATGTACCGGCATGTATCTGCATTCAGGGACAAAGCCAGGATGTTTTTTTCTGCCCCTGAGTCATATAACCAGAAAGCCAGACAGCCTGCTGCTGCACTGACCTCAAAGAGAAGGAGACTGCACCAGCAGCAGCCAGGGGTGATGCTGACATCAACACGCACAGGAAGGTCACACACTGACATATAATGCACCCACGCATGCACGCACCTGCTGGCAGGAGGGCGCACACACACACCCCACCCCCCTAAATCCCACTGACACAAGCCCACCAGAAACGTAATAAATCTCAGAGGTCAGAGCGACGCTCTTCAATGCGTGGCACGTACCCAATATCCCCCAAGTCCTGTGCGCGTACTCTCGGTCTGCACGCCTCTGAGGAACGGGAGATGGCAGAATTTAGAGAAAACCAGCAGCAGCACGCCTTGCATACGCTGGGAAGCCACCTAAACAGATGGGACAGATAAAAAAATATAATAATCAATGGCAAAAAAAAGATAGGAGTAAAAAAAATCTACAGTATCTTCAGTTAATTTAATAAAATTCAAATAAATAACTAATAAACATGCAATTAAATGTACCAAATATGTTATTAAAATCATCGATAAATAATACATAAATATATATAAATACTTATACAACACATACAATTTAATAATGAATAAATACATAGAACAATTCATTTAAAATAAATAAATGTAATCAATAAAAAAGGAAATATATAAAAGGGAAAATTTTCTGAAAATAAAATTCTCATTGAAAAAGAGAGCGGATTTAACTCCCTACTGACCAAAACATATCCAAAAGGACTGAGTGTGTCCATGCAAAGCTCACTCCACTGGTCTGAGAAAAGAGCCTCCTTCAGCCGCTTGTTTATCATGGAGTTAACTTCCTGGAGTCTGTGTGGTGCCAGAGAAGTAGAGAAATGTCATCAACAAGTGAAAATGAAACACTAATAAAAAAGGACAGTGATGGGTAACAGGAGGGGACGCATCATAACGAAACACAGATGACTGAGTGGGCACTCGCGGCTGTCTCCCTGGCACCGCTGAGCCTGGTGAAAATACTTGCTTACCCGATGATGAACATGTCAACGCTCCCATCTGAAACATTTGGTCCGAACAGAGAAGTGATGTCATCTGGCGGGACGGCTGATCCCACGTTCCACGTGACGATGTACACCCTTTCGGAGGATAGAATCAGTGGAAACGCTGCATTAGGTTTAAGTACTATATGCCGTATACTGTGGAAAGAGGACATAATCTGTGCTGTAATCCTCAGAGAAATAGCTTCCATCAGGGTTGCTGTATATAGAAAAAAAAAGATACGCACAATTAAGCACCCCTTTGTACCTCGATGATGACTAAGGTGTGTGTGTGTGTGTGTGTGTGTGTGTGTGTGTGAGTGTGTGAGTGTGTGTGAGTGCTAGAAGAGGGAGAGAAAGAGATGGAGCTAACTGTCCTTTGAAATCAAACACTTTTTCATTACAGACACAACAGAAGCAACTCATTTATATAATCAATTAATCATTTTGTCTATAAAATATCAAGAAATAGGGAAAAATGTCAATTACAGTCTCCCCAAAATCCAAGGTGACGTCTCCTAATGTCTTATTTTTGTCCGACCAACGGTCCAAAACCCAAAGAGATTCAGTTTATTATTATTATAGAAGACAAAGGAAAGCAAGATATTTGGCATGTTTGACTGAAGTATGACTCAAATGATTAATCAGTTACCAAAATAGTTGCTTCTGATTCGCTAATCGCTAAATCAACTATATCATGATAAAATCATGCTGGTTGCTATCTGGATTCATGATTTCTGCCATCACATGAAAACAGTTTTAGCAATAGATCCAAATTTAATTAAATTAAAAAGGACCACACTGGTGGTTTTGCATGTTTTAGCGAAATAATAATTTATTTGCATTACTGTGACAAACGTTTTCAAAAGCATACCATATGATTTAAGATTGTTTCCATTGATTTCAGTAGCCTACAGCATGAAAATCAATGTGCAGTAATTGGAAATTTGCTTGAGAGCCAAAAGTCACCTTGTCAATGTTCAATTATAATCCTGGTGTTTGGTGTTTTGGTGGTGCATTCAAGAACACTTTGATATTTAAGATCTGAGAGTTATCTGTGAACAACATTTTATTGTCAGAATTGACCTAATTCACATTTTTCTTTTCAAAATCTTTTTGTTTTCTTACTGTTTGTTCGCAAAATCTAATTTCCACACAACATAAGTTGGCCCTATCCAAGTAAACACCGCCAAGAACGATCTTTCAAAACGGTACCTGCTCACAACGCTATTACCTGGTGACATGTAATTGAATGTAAAGTATATGTAATTCTGTAGTAAAACATGCAAATAATTCACCAGTATGGTCTATCAGAACATACACTCACCGGCCACTTTATTAGGCACACCTGTTCAATTGCTTGTTAACACAAATAGCTAATCAGCCAATCACATGGCAGCAACTCAATGCATTTAGGCATCTAGAGGTGGTGAAGACGACTTGCTGAAGTTCAAACCGAGCATCAGAATGGGGAAGAAAGGGGATTTAAGTGACTTTGAATGTGGCATGGTTGTTGGTGCCAGACGGGCTGGTCTGAGTATTTAACTGCTGATCTACTGGTGTTTTCACGCACAACCATCTCTAGGGTTTACAGAGAATGGTCCGAAAAAGAGAACATATCCAGTGAGCGGCAGTTGTGTGGACAAAAATGCCTTGTTGATGTCAGAGGTCAGAGGAGAATGGGCAGAGTGGTTGGAGATGATAGAAAGGCAACAGTAACTCAAATAACCACTCGTTACAACCAAGGTTATTAGGTGTACCTAATAAAGTGGCCGGTGAGTGTAAGCTGTGTTTTTAGTTTAACAGTAGGACTAGCGGAGGATGTTGCCATCTGAAGACCTTTAGACATATTTCTTCCTTCACATAAACACAGTTCCGCTGAATTTTTACAGGCAGTCGTTGTTTATGAGCAAGGATCACAACAAACGTTGCCTCTGGGAAGTCTGCCAACAAAAATTGTGGCTGTGTCACTCTGTCAGGTTCACAAAGCTCTTAGTGAAATGTGCAGCTTTGATTCATGTGACATCAGCTTTCAGACGGCCGCTGACTGCAGGACAGCTGCTGCAGCTGTATTTAGACAGAACAGGGAACGACATTCACAGTAATATAAAAATGTTATATATCAAAAATGTTTTAATAGAGCTGTCACTATTTTCTCACCTGAAGTCGTTGTTCCCTCCTGCTGGCTTCTCGGACTGCACTTGGCCCTGCGTGGAGCTCCCAGGTGAGGGGGTCCTCTGTGGCTGAGGACTGAGGCTACAGGGTTTGGGGCTGAGGCTGGAAGCCAGACCAGGATTGGGGCTAAGGTAAGGCTGGCTGGTGTAAGACTGAGGGCTGCGAGGACTCTGAGGACTGTGACGGCAGACAGAGGACTCCGTCGGGGAATGCGACAGGACATTGGCACTCTGAGGTCCTGGGATACAAACTGGGATCAAATCGATTTCCTTGGAGGGGTCCACTGAGATCCTGGTCGACTTCGGAGCAGGTTTAGTCCCGAGAGCGGTCGGTCTCGGCCGGCTTATGCTCACCAGCGTTGCCGGAGTGGACCCGGACTTTGGCTGCCCTGACTGCATTTGGTCCTTCCCTTTCACAGGTGCAACTGCAGCCTGCACGGGGCTCGATCCAGACTGTTTCTTGAGCACCTCTGACGGGTTGATGAGAGGCGGCTCCTGGATGGCGAGCTGCGGAGGTAAACCCGGACCGACTCCGATCAACGCACAGGGTCCAGGTTGCACTTTGGGCCCACAGGGGTCAGCGCCGATTTGCTTCTGCTGCATGCGATCCATCAACCTGCAAGAGGCGGTGTGTGGATTATTATTATTACACATTTCTCTTCATAGTGTTCGAAAGAAAAGACATAAAAACAAGATTGCATACGGCATAAAAATGACTTTTGCATTCTTCGCCCTTGTCTTGAACCGGCCTGCACTTATAGCTCACAGAGCCTCTTCATCAGTCAGTGAGTTCTCGGTAAACAGGTGCCACAGCAAAGGATTTTTCTGCATTGAGTGGAAGCTGAGAGAATGCATCACATTATATTGAGCACCTGTCCACATCATGCTCCCCAGGCGTCACTGATGACGTTATCATGAGTAGGCAACTGGGTCGAGGCGGAAGTGACGGAAGAAGCACTCAGATCTCTGTTACAAGTAAAAAATCCTGCATTCAAAATTTTAAGTAAAAGTACATAAGTATTAGCATCAAAAGAAGTGCCAAAAGTAAAAGTATCCATGCAGATCAGATCATATACACTCAACGGCCACTTTATTAGGCACACCTGTTCAATTGCTTGTTAACACAAATAGCTAATCAGCCAATCACATGGCAGCAACTCAATGCATTTAGGCATCTGGACGTGGTGAAGACGACTTGCTGAAGTTCAAACCGAGCATCAGAATGGGGAAGAAAGGGGATTTAAGTGACTTTGAACGTGACATGGTTGTTGGTGCCAGACGGGCTGGTCTGAGTATTAAACTGCTGATCTACTAGGATTTTCACGCACAACCATCTCTAGGGTTTACAGAGAATGGTCTGAAGAAGAGAAAATATCCAGTGAGCGGCAGTTGTGTGGACGAAAATGCCTTGTTGATGTCAGAGGTCAGAGGAGAATGGGCAGAGTGGTTTGAGATGATAGAAAGGCAACAGTAACTCAAATAACCACTCGTTACAACCAAGGTATGCAGAATACCATCTCTGAATGCACAACACGTCCAACCTTGAAACAGATGGGCTACAGCAGCAGAAGACCACTCGGTACTAGCAAGGTGTACCTAATAAAGTGGCCGGTGAGTGTATATATTAGCCTATATCACTGGATGCTTTAAAGCTGCAGTAGGCAGAATGTTTTTGGCATCATTGGGCAAAAACATCCATGGTAACCCTTCAGCACATTGTAATTCAAGTGTTAAGATTCAAGAGAAAACTAGACTTCTGCACCTCCTCATGGCTCTGTTTTCAGGCATTAAAAAATCTATTCAGAGAGAAAGCGTTCCTATTGGCTGCTGTTCATTCAACAGAGCCAGCTGTCAATCACTCGCACACTTTGATCAAACGGTCAAACTAGGCAGCGCTGATCAAATACGAATCAATATTCAGTTGCTGTTACTAAACAGTACACTACAAGATGTTTCTGAAAACATTTGAGGCGAAGAAATAGGCATTACAGTAACAGAATATTAATTCGTATTTGATCAGCACTGCCTAGTTTGATCGTTTGATTGGAGTTCACGAGTGACTCACAGCTGCTCAGAGACGGCAAGGCTCCAGCTCGGCTCTGATTGGTTGTTTTCCTTCGATCTGTGAAATCTTGCAGATGCCATTAGGAGCACCAGAGGACACAGAGGAACATGATTTTTTTTTTCATATTACCTGTCTCATGCACTACTATCAGGATATAGTGACCGTTTTTGCCAGACCCCCACCCCCAGCCTGTTCGATGGCCACGTCCGGCCCATGTATTTGAGACACTAGAACATCCTGTTCTTCACTTTTTTTTTATCATATCTGTTCCAATTCTACCCTCTGCTGTTTTGTAATAAGTAAGCATCACTTTAATGTTACAGCTGGTAAAGGTGGGGGTGCTGAGTAGCTTAATCTATAACATTACATCATAATTGATTCGCTGATTAGCTTTTGTATTATTAATTTGAATCCGCTAAGTAACCAGTAGCTATAAAGCTGTCAGATAAATGTAGTGGAGTAAATGTACTTAGTTATTTTCCACCAGTGGGGCTGAGTAACTCACTTTTGTACCTATATGTCGTGGATTACATCCTTGTTGCCTAGCAACACTAATTAGCCTCCCTGACCTTGTTGGTGCTCATTATGGGATGGCATCACAGTGTTTCAACATTTGATCTCAGTCTCGGGGCACAAGGTTCACACACACACGCACACACACACACAGCTGCAGATCACAGAGCACATCAGACAATGTCAACAGACTGTGTATAGGTCACAACAAGGAAGAAGAAGAGGAGGACATAAATAGGAGGACCAAGGGCCTCCCACCATTTTGTTTATCTCCCAACACCAGAAATTATACACCCTTAATTTAATCATTCATGATATGCAAATGAGGATCTCTTTGTACCAGAGAGCGTCTCATGTGACCACAGTAGTAACCTGCAGCACAGAGCGTTGACTAATGGTGACCAGATGTAATGAATTCACTTTAGAAGTGGAAAAAAGGCAACTTTCAGAGCTTAAATGGGCCCCTTAATATACATTTCATATAATCCATGAGCCTGCAAGTCTGAATGACAGCTCCATTATCTACAAAGGTGCCATAATTGACTCGTGAAAAAAAACACCACAATTACACAACAATATTGCATGCAAAGTCAACACATCTGTATAGTGAAAACATCTGTCCTACCTTTTCACGCGTTTTTTTTTTTTTTTTATCTCCAAGGTGAACCCTAAAGGTTGATGTCACAGATCCACAGAGGAGGACAGCATGGGTCTCTGTTTGTCTCAATCAACGCGACAGGGTTTGTCACATAAAGGCGAAGGTGGTTTTAGTGGTCCGGACACAGACTGACTGACCCAGCAGGCAGCCTGCAGGACGGATGGATGGACGCGCCTCCGTCGGTACCGAGGACAGTCTCCGTCACGGTGCAGACACCGGCTGTCAGGACAGGAGGCGGTCACGGTGGATGCGTCCGGACTCTTGCATGTTGATGTTTGGCTGGTTATACCTCATCCTACTTAATATTGTCAGATGTGCACGTTTTGTTCAGCATCCCGCCTGCACCTCCTCCTGCACACCGGCCGTACAACCAGCCATCATCATGACGCGCCTCTCAGTGTGCAAACCTCTCTCTCTCTCTCTCTCTCTGTCTCTCTGTGCACTCTGGGTAATATAAAACACACGGACACCTGAGGGTGGGGAGGCGGGCATGGAGCAGGAGAGGCAAAACAAAAATCAGCTGCCAAAAGTGCATCCGGCCAGAAATAATTGAGCATCTGTCCACTCGGTGACGCATTAATCTGGCATCAGTGCGTCACTGGTGGTGGGGGGGGATTGATCAGCATGCCAATATTTGAATTTCAGTCAGGCAATCTGTGATATGCAATCAATGAAGCAACGCTGCATTGAAAACACATTTTAGTGCTTGTTTTGTTTATGGAGCTACATTTTGTAGAGAATATATAAATACCTATAATAATTAAATGACTACATTTAATCAACACATTTATATATAATATATACATTTTTATATATATATATATTTATTTATTTATATATTAAAAAATATATATATATATTTATTTATATATATATATTTATTTATGTGTATATATATATATATAAATTTATATATTATATATAAAATGTGTTGATTAGATGTAGTCATTTAATTATTATAGGTCTTATTGATAACATTTTTATATAGACGGATATTAAAAAATAAATGATAATAATAATAATACATCTAACGTTGCTTTAGAAATGTGCCGAATACAAGTATGGCTTTTCCCTAAAAAAAAAAAGATAATTGTGAATTAATCATTTAAAAAAAAACTTGACGGGTCCAAAACTGATGTTTTGTTTATATCTGTGGAAGATATCTGATATTGGGTTCCCACTTCTAACAAGGCTTGTGAGCCAATAGTATAACGACGTTGGTATCACGTGGTGTCTCCATGTTGTCAGTATGCTTTGCACTATAAGTGTACTATAGATCAACATGGTTTTGTGTGAATAAACAGTCATTTATGTCGTCACTTCCTGAGAGCCTCCTTGCCAGTTGGAGACGTGTAACCATAGTAACCCGTGGTTGGTGAGAATCAAAGTCTGAATTAATTTAAATTAATATATTACGCCTAGGAAAGTGAAATCTTATACGTTCAGTTAAATTGAAGTGTTATTGATGTTACAGAGCTGTCAGTGTGATGTTGTCGTTACTGCCGCATTGCATTGTGGGATATTCATGCTGCCATAGTGTCCAGCGTTGCACACTGTAATATTTCACCAGATAGTATGCAATTCGCATACTATTGGTTTCGTACTAAGGATTCGGACATACTTAAATATCTCACATACTGTTTTAGAGCACTAAATAGAATGGTAGGACTGAATGTTATTAGTATGGAATTTCGGACGGAGTGTGGAAAAAAAGTGGCTGAATTTGACGGTCAGTGCCTGGCAACCACTTGTTGTGAAGTATGCAATGGAACGGGGGAGGGAGAATGCAGCATCTAGTGGCAGAATGTTATAAATTGTGCCTTTAAATTGAGATTTTCCAAATATTGTCCTGATTTTCCAGATTATATTTAAAAAGATAACATGTGGCTATTATTATTATTATTATTATCATTATTATCATTATTATCATTATTCATAATAATAATAATAATATATAATATTATTATTTTATTTGTATTATTATTATTATTATTATTATTATTATTAATAATAATAATAATAATTTAATTCTGGTCGTGCCTATGTAAAGTACATAAATTATTCAGCACATGTACTGTGCAATGTGTCAATTAGGGCTGGGCGATGATTCAATATGATAATTATCATCTTTCAGTGGAATCGTATCGGGATGAAATCATCACACAATTACACATCTAAACTGATAATAACAAGTATATACTAACTTAAATTTCTATGGAAATATTTATTCATTTAATCCTCCATAATTTCACTTGAAACTGTTTGTATTCATTTTGCACTGAAGTTCTTAATTAAATGAGAAAAGTACTTTTCATTTGTCAAGTATTTAATTCACACAGGAGTATACAAAAATAGGCTTTACCATGCGGTTATAGACCATTTATTTTCAACTGCAGAAAACATGCTGTATTGTGATATATATCGTTATCGCGATATGAAATGATCTATATCGTGATATAAGATTTTTGGTCATATTGGACAGCCCTAGTGTCAACATACCCATTAGAAAAGCTGGTGCAATTCAAATTATTTAAGGAACCCTTAGTATTAAATTAAATGTAGTATTGCACCTCCATAAAGTCAGGGGGCCTCACAAGAGGTAGATGATAAAAAGCAGAGGCCGAGATAGTTCCTAGTGTAAAGCTCACAAAACACACGATCCTACCACTTACAATTAACCCTTCCTGTCAGTAAACGCCCCATGTCTTTTAAACTCAAAGCCTCAAGTTTGTAACACAGGCTTTCTGTTACAAAGGTCATAAAGTCTCAATCCCAAGCTGAACACAATTCTGAACCATTTATAGCAAAGTCCAGACCGAATAGTTTTAAATAAAACATGAGGAGTTGCTGAATATTGTATCAGGCAAATAGAAGACATTACCATTTAATTCAACCATCAGCTATAGTTAAAGAACAACAGCATGAATAATGGAATGGATATTTATAAAATGTGTCTGTGGTACTCACACCCTCGGGCCCTCAACAGCACACAATTTGTTCCCAGATTCTCTATGGCTCTGACTGGGATTAATACAGATGTGTAATCTCAGTGGAATGTACTGATCCTAAGCGCACAGCTGTCCACTGAGAGCACAGACACCCAGTAGTCCCTGCTAATGCACAAACCAATACAAACACCACGCATTAGGCATGTAAATATGCAATTGAAAAAGGTGCATAATATTATCTTTTTTGAATCTTATGTGTGTATTAATTGTAAAAAAAAAAATTAAAAAATCATAGCCAATCATGAGACCCGTTAGACTCTATGGTCGCTTTTTGGTTTTGACCAGGCCTTTCTCCACCAGGCAGCGGTAGAACTCCTGGATGTACGTGTACACACACTTCCAGTCGGGCTCTTTCATCCGGACTAAGTCGTCAGCGTCCAGCAGAGGGGGGCAGCCGGCCAGCCTCCTGCAGACAGACAGACAGACAGACAGACAGAGAGTGTCACTGTGACACAGAACTGTAAAGACACTTTGTATTTATCTGCAATGCACTGCTGGAGTTTGTTCCTGACACAATGCATCTGCTTCTTCATATAAGGAATGACAGCTCACTCTGCGGTGTCGAAAGCCAGCTGGAAGTTCTCCCTGTGCTCGTTGGGGTTGAGGATGGAGTACTCGAACGCATCGGGGAAGAAGCGGTGCACCAGGGCGCAGAAGGCTATGCCGTCTTTCCAACTTGAGGAGAAGTTATTGATCGCCACCCCCTGTTTTCACGCCAGAGGGGAGTCCGTTTAGAAGAAATAGTGGCAGAGAATGAGACATAAGGGGGCAGAGCTATGTATAGCTACACTGGGTCATAATTCACAGACAGAGAAAGTCAGGGCATGTTTACCTCATATGGCTCGGTTTTGGCCCTGCACCAGTCCAGAAGCATCTGTTTGACATTTTTAACGTTGGGTGCTGCAGCAGGAGGACAGTTCTGGGCTGAGGCTGCAGTGGGACTGGCCTTGCTGAGTAGAAGAAACAAAGACGAGGAGATACACATGCACAAAAACTATGGCTTACCTCATCTTTTAACTTGGCAAATGCTTTGCATAAGAGAAGTGTTTCAATTCCTTTTTTGGTTGATTACTAAACATACAAGAAGACTTTTCTTTGCAGCTAACAAGCTTTCCGTTAGAAGTTAACACAATGATGCCACATTAAATTAGGATTCACCTCACAGTTAACACCATGTAACATTTTGTGGATGTGGCTCTAGGGACACACCGATCTGACTTTTTCAATCCCGATAGCGATACCTGGGCTTTGGGTATCGTCTGATACCGAGTATTGATCCGTAACCATGTGTTTGATTAATAAGCTGTATGCCTCACTGTGTGGAAGTGAGTGGGATCATTCTTTTATGTGTAAGGCAAGATCAGGCTTGACTTAAACATTGTTTTCTTAACTTTGTAAAACTAAATGTAACAAATTAATTAGGTCCGTCAAATAACGATAATAACACGTTAACGCATATTCATTTTAACGCCACTAATTTCTTTAACGCATTAACGCTCAATCAATATTTTGGCGGCTATAGCGGGCTCAGTTTTAAAGCTAGAGTGAAGATATCAAATAAAACTAGAAACTAGCTTGTCGCGAAGGAGGTTAAATAACGCTCCAAAGTTACGCTAAATTTTGGCAAGGAAAAACTGACATGGCCAGGGGTCAAGGGGTCCCTTGACCTGAAAATGGGTTCTATGGGTACCCATGAGTCTCCCCTTTACAGACATGCCCACTTTATGATAATCACATGCAGTTTGGGGCAAGTGTTCTGATGTTATAATTTGAGCATATGTTTTATGCTTAATGCAGTAACAAAAAAAAATCTATTTTTAAAAAGTGTGATTCCTTTGTGATTAATCACGATTAACTATGGACAATCATGCGATTAATCGTGATTAAATATTTGAATCGATTGACTAAAATAAATACATAGATGTAAATTTGCTACATCTAATAGTTAGTTATTATTAAAATAATAAATTGTACACCAGCAACTTGGTAAAAAAAAATCTTCAAAATGAACAGGAATTACAGCTCAAGTGTAAACCTTCTTAATGCAGCAACTAATTTGTCAAAACTTAAATAGGAATTTAAATTCCAGTATATGATGTATATAGTATATAAATATAGAATTAAATTGAATAGATTGAACCTATCTGTGTCACTGATTCACGATTCAGCTATTTGAGTCAGTATCGGCCCGATATCGGTGCATCCCTAGGGGCTACTTAAGTTTCAAAAAACGGTTTTGCATTCAAGGCCAACATCATTTTTAATAAAAACTCATTAATTGCAAAAAGAAGCAAATTATGCGGGCATGGCAGGGATTAAATGAATGATTTTTTTAATCTAATGGACCCAAACATGCAAAACTGACCATCCAATAGACTCACCTGCCTGCTGATGGAGAGGGCTGGCCTGGCATCTCTAACAAGATGCAGAGAATAAAATCAATATCAAGAAGCAAATCATACAAATAACACAGGCTGTCCCAGAGCGTCTTTTTAAACTCACTGTTCGTCGGTGGCTGCTGGTTCATGGATGCTCTGCCTACGCTAACAGCCCCGCCGCCTGTCGTCCCTCCTTTGCTCAAGCCCTGCTGTCTCAGGTCCTGCTGCCTCGACCCTCGATCCTGCTCCCGTTTATCTGATGAGCGAGAGATGGTGGAGGATTTAGAAATCAAGCAAAGCATCAGAGGAACAATGGAGATAACATTATGGTAACTTGCATGTGAGCAAGTGTCAGATTTTACCTCTCTTTTTCTTGAGTAGGTCCCTCAGCGCAGCACGAATCATCCGTCTCTCTTCGAAATCTGTTGCATTATCCAGCTAAAAAGACAAAATTATAATTAATTACTCGGTCAAAGGTCATCTAATTTTCAAAAATAAGAAGTGTCAGAGTGATGACAGATATTCTTCAGCACAGCAAATACAAAAGGCTGATTTTGAATTAAACATTTTAGATTATGTGTAAGATTTTTTTCCTCTTTTTGCACAAAGGCAACTCCTTTCCTGCTCTTGCAATGCTGCTTGCATGACATTAAACACACACGATGGTAGGAGACACAAACCATTGGGCTCACCATCTTGTTGAGAACCTCTTCATCCTCAATGGCAGCCAGGTCTTCGCTGGTTTTTGACTCCATGTCTGAAGAGAGAAATCTACTGGATGGTGCAAAAAAACAAAGAATATTTAACAGGACAAGAACTGAAAGACGGCAAGCAAACACGCAGAAACACACTTGGTGTTGTGAGAAGTGAAGCATCTTTCTCACATGCAAAATGCAGCAACTTGGCCTGAATAAGAATTGGAAATGTTTGGATTATTTACGCAAATCAAACAGACATTATTATTTACACTAAAACAGTGTCACAAACGGAGCGTAAAATCACAAAGTAATTCAAATATAAACAGTTTGCTTAACAGACACAAACTGAGCAGCCGTGCAGAGAAATGTTTGTCTAACTGAAGCACCCCTCAGTGTATCTCAGCAACTGGCTGAGTGCAGCAGCACAGAGGGGGCAAAACACGTACAAATATAGTAATGTAGTGGAACGAGACTATTGCTGAAAGAATCTGATAACAGCGTACAACTATGCGCTCAGACGCGGTGAAGGAGTTGCAGCAGAGCTTGATGGCACAAGATAAGAAGAATTAAGTAATACAAATGTGAAAAACAAACAGTGATAACAGTGATGTGGTGGCTGTTGAGGTGTCACTCACCTGTTTTCAGGATGCAAACTTTTGTCTTCTTTAGAAGTTTTTTAGCCTCTCCCTGATCCTCCTTTAGACTGGTCTGGAGAGCTCACACCTCACACCGCAGCGTGTTCACAAGGATGGATGTTTGGAGAGCGAGTGGAGGTTGCTTACATGAACCATCCAAGATGAGGAAGAAGAGGAGGAGGAAGAGTCTCTGTCACCCTCAGCAGAGTCTCTCCTTCCTTGTGTCACTGCATCCTGGATGATGTCATGTGAAACTTCATCACAATCTTCATTTGGTTCTGCTTCATTTGGATGGTGCTGAAGGCAACTCTTTAGGCTGGAAAACAAAGAGTTAACAAGGGGGGGAGAAAAAGTGAGGAGCACTGCCTTATTGAGGCAAAAGGCTGACCAAGTGGCACTCTGTTTGTAGAAAGAGAGGAATCTGTATAAGACATATACAGAGAGAGTACACACACACACACAAATGTGGAAGAAAAGACCGTTAGCAAAATACACTCTTCAACTTCAGCAGGGATTATTTAGTGTTTAATAGTTGAGGCAGATTTAGAGAACGATCTAATAAATCAGAAAGCAGGCAAATTGCTCCACCGAGTGGTGAACACTTGCAGCTGCTTCAAAAATAGCTTCACAATGTATGACAACATGCTGATTTCACAGTAGTCTCCTGTGCTTAAATACGGTGACATGTCAGAAATAAGGCGTGTCCCTGTTTCTGGAAAGGCATGTATTGCTGACACGGTTAGTGAATTAATTGATTAAGAGATTGACAGAACATTAATCAGCAAAAATGTCCATAGTCCATTACTTGTTTAAGTCATTTTATGAAGAAGAAAAATACAAAATAATCGCTACAGTAGTTCCAGCTTTCCAATGTGAGGATTTGATGATTCACATGATTTAAAAATCAATATTTTCTATTTTTACTTATTTATTTTTTTTTACTGTTGGTCAGATGAAACAGCAATTTAAATGTGTCACTTAGAGATCTGGGGATTATCAATGGACGTTTTCCACTGTTTTATAGGTTAAATACTTTATCAAAATCAACAAATTAAATGATAAAAACAATTAAAAAGAGCCTTTTATAGCATTAAAAAAATACCATAAACATGTATTCACACATTAAAAATCTAAGAGGGGAAAAAAAAAATCAATTAAAATGCAATTAAAATATGCAGGAGGTATAACAGTGAGAGAGCGACAACTCTGACTCAGTCCACTTATTTTTATTCAAGCAATTGCAGCTCATGTGTATATGGATCGCTCATATCTTTGCCCCTAAACAGAAGCACCAGCGGCTGCTGTTGGCATTCAAAGTATGAATCCAAAAAACCTTTGACAAAATGACAAATCAAAATCACTCCTTCCTTATCCACAGTATGTCCAAATAAGGCATGAGGCAAACGTTTCATTCTTCAACCAGCCATATATGACTATAAAATACATTATTATTATTATTATTATCATAAAATAACTATTTACACCAAACTAGCTTTGCAAACAATTAAAACCAGTATGTACACAGGGAACCGTAGGCTTTGAAGGCAGCGACGTCTTCGTACCTCTTAAGTGCAACAGTTTCTTTACATCTTGACATGATATCCACGAGAACAAGCAGCCAAACTTCCACCAGCTTTTGACCCCGTTTTAAATGAGATAAAACTAAAAAAAAAATGGTGTTCTGATCATAGGATGTTAAAATATGTTGACATCTGTGATCTGAAGTGAACACAGTGGAATCCATCATTCACATGCTGCAGTCGTATTGTGGTTATTGAAAAGCTGCTTGATCTCAGTCCAATAGTTAATAATCAATGAACATAACAAGTCCTATATAACAGCTGAGGTATTCAATAATGTAAAACCAGTGAAATGATCTGCTGTACATAATCCTAAAAAAAAAACTGTAAATATTAAACCAAGAAGCTATTTATCAAAGTGCAAAATAAAACCGTTTAATATCTTTTCTTCCTCTGTTTTCAACTGACTGGGGGATTATGAAAAAGCATCATATATGATGCTCCGGACAATGACACTTTAAGAATGGCACCCTTGAAATATTATCATGTAACAGTGATACGTGAAGCAAAATACAACCCTGCTTGCATTTATCTTTATGGCAAAATATGCAGAAATTGTGGCGCGTGTCATAAAAGAAATCTTTGACGTATGTACGTAATCTTCGGTCAATGACGGAACCAGTGACCAAAAAAAAAGCTTTCAAAGACATTTGGCACACACCATACATGACATGTAGGAGGGAGTGCACAGTACCAGACATCCTGGATCATTTAAGATGCTTTCAGGAGCAGCGGCATGCAATCTTCTGCCTCGGACATTTCTCTAAAAGAGAGAGGGAGGACAGGAGAGACTAGTGCCGTCAAATATTATACATGTATGCATGTGCAAGACACTTGAGGACCAAAATCTACAGCATTACAAAGCCAGCGACTGCTACGGTCATTCAAAAAATAAATATTTTCTTCCACATAAATATTAAGAAAAGGGGAATAAAATGTGTTTTGTCAGTTAAATAAAAATCATGTCAATAAAATGCTCTTCAAAATACTGAGAGAAAACATAACACTGTCCAGCAGAGGTCAGTTTTTCTAGATGTGCTGGTGACCAGGGTCTGAAATTAGTACCCGCCACCTGCCAAATGCGGGTAAATTGTCATATGGAAATCGTGAGGCCACCCGCCACTTTGGCAGGGAAGGGAAAACGCTGGGGATGGGACTAGAGAATCGGTTCCTGTTGGTTCCTAATTGTTTGATTCCTTGGCATCTCATGCCTCTGAGACTATCGATTCCGCTTAATTGATGCTTCCCAACAGTTACGCATGCACAATGACGCAACGCACGCTGTATCATGTTTCAGTTTGTTTGGCGGAGAGAGAAAAAAAGCTCTCAACATGTTGCTACTACTACTAAACCTGTGGGGTGCACCCTATTTTCCCCCTGATAATGTGACACTGTGAACCACAAATCCGTGTTGCAATCAAACGGAGGACAGCTAGTAATGTTGCCTGTTAGAGGCCGGTGGGCAGCACAACGTTATCGTGCTGTGTTCAAAATGTAATCTTGTAAAATTACGTTTTTGGCGAGAAACTTATGAATATAAATCCATTTGTTTGCAAGAGATGTTTTCACAGCAATGCAAAATAGATAATAGAGAGATAATTATGACCTGTTTAACTTCCTAATAGCTTGCCAAGAATTTTTTTAAACAAAGCAAATATTTAAATAATCATTTGAAATTTGTGTTTTTATGCAAATAACCACTATAAATGACAATAACAAAGTACAGTTCAGTACTCTGCAGTACCCTCCGTCCCCCGAAACATATAGGGCTCCCCCGGAGGTCATGGTGTAATTTGAACACTGGAATTAACCATGTATATAATGTTTTATGTAAAATATATCGAACATTGACATCAGATCTAAAATGTTATTCCTTCATTTCAGCGCATAGATTTCAAAAGTGGCAGATCAAATTTCTCTGCCTGCCACAGTGACAAAAGAGTTAATTTCAGACCCTGCTGGTGACCAACTTTTTAAAAAATTAAACCTTAAACAGATGACATTGGTTGGGATTTAAGAAGCGACCTTAAAAAGCACATCTCAATCTTTTTTTCCTCATCTCTTCCGCAGGGAAAAGACAGCTAAAGTTGAGTGACATTCCTTAGAGAACTTGTGAACCTAATTATCGAGGAGCGCTGCGGTGTTGTAAGAGATGGAAATAATTGGACTAATTCTACAGAGACTGCCTGAGAACAAAATCTAGGCCTTAAGTGGGAAGCCACACTGAGGTTTCGTATGGGAGGACAAAACATGGAGCCTCTTATTTAAAAGTGTGCTTCGGTAGAGGATAAGAGGCGTCTCATTGTAACTTCTGCCTCTAAATAAAAGTTTTTAAGCATCCTTATTTAACAAGCTTCACATACTAACAAAAAAGAAGCTGCCAAAAACCCAGTCCCTTACCATGACAGGGCCAGGTGAGTGTCAGGTAACAGTACCATTTAGTATATACTTTTTATACAAATTGTGCCCGTTCAGATTTGAGGCGGAGTGCTCTTCTGCAGCCTGCAAATATCCACGACAGCCACCCAAAAAATATCGATTAGAGCCCTCTGTCAATGAGAACGTTTTCACAGTGTAGTATGAGTGACAGTGTGAATACCTCATGAGGTATCAAACAGTTTAGTGTGCTCGTGCATGCATATACCGCTATAGGCTTTGTATGAGTGATTTACAGATGAAGGAGAGAATCCAACCATCACCGCGACACATAAAGGCAACCTTTTCCCTCTCTGCAGACTCTACTTTCTGTGTGACCGGGGGAAATTTAGTGAGGAGGTTAAAAAAAAAAAAAAAATACTAAAAAAGATCACATCATCAGTGATGATGGCCATAAAAGGTCACACTCCCTCCGCTGCTCTTCACCTCACTGACACACTACGACACGCCAGTGTTTTCTTCCGTTTTATCCACGCATTTTATTCTCTCCTTCATCCTTTCAGTTCAGTCTATCTTGTCTTCCTGTTTCCCCTCCGTCCTCTGCTGATGATGATATGTTGGTTCAGGTGCACTAGCTTTGTCCTCTCCACTTGCAGCGTGAAACTCCTTTTCAGCTTTGGCCCTGCGCGCGTCCAGGTAGCTGACGATAAACTCCGAGTTCTGATAGATGAGCATGCCGGACAATGTCAGCACGGCGCCGGCGCAGCTGAGGGCGGACAACTCGCTGCCGAACAGCAGCTGAGACAACAGCAGGTTTCCCACCACGCTCAGGTTGCCGAGGATATGCAGAGTGACGGCCGAGGTGAGCGTGATGACGCAGCAGCTGGCCAGGTTGTACATGACCGAGCCCAGGCAGCTGAGCAGGATGAAGACCCACAGGTGACGGTCGTAGTGGAACGGCGACTCCAGCATAGCCCAGTTTTCTAAGGCCAGAGCTGCCACGGCCAGGATGCAGAAGCTGGGAATGGACATCATGTAGAGTAGGAACACAGAGTTGATTTTCTCCTCCTGAAGTAAGATGCCTGAGTAAACAGAGAAATGTGTTTATTGACATTGACAGTGGCATGTGTAACACAAAGCTTTGACTGGAGCCCTTTAAACAAGACATGCACTACAAAGTGTGTTCAAGTAAACTGTAACAACAACAAGAGAAAGATAGCTTGCTAAAAGTTGATTTTCTCTACCTGATTTAACACAGAAATATATGCAGCCCCCGTTGCAAACATGACTATAAAGCAGAAGACCAGAGTGATGTCAAAAACAAAACTCATTTTTCTTCGACTGCATTTCCTACTTTGAAGAAACATCAAATTCTGCAACTACAAGGCCTGTTTCTTACCTCAAATATTTTGAGAAACGTTCAGTATTTTAGTGGACTGTTCAGGTGAATTAAACAGAGGGTTCCTGTGTTTATCTAGTCAACATAACAAGGACAGACTCTATTCTGTTCACTGATCAGCTCAGTCAAAAGTTGACAACGAGCTCTGAAGCTGTCTGAACATGGCAGGAAATTATGCCAAACTCCCGTTTGGAAGCTCACACGTAATGTTCCTTGAAGTCTGGACATGTAGGAAGCAAAACACATCTATAAAACCTCTTGATGTTGCTTCACTCAATATGTAAACACGTCTTAGTGTTTACGTACAGTGCCAACCCTGTGAAAATGCTTTGAGTCCAGGCCTTTAAAACAGAAACATGTGCACTACCAAAGAGAAAAGTTAACCTATAAGTGGAAACTGTTACAACAACAAGTGAGAAGAGGATGAAAATAGCCTGTTGAAACTTGAGACAACATCGTCAAGCTGGTTTGGCACCTCGGAATGGACTCAAATGTTTAGTCCTGATTAAAAATAAAAGTAATGGGCAGCAGCTTTGACCTGCTGGACCTTGTTTACAAATTCTGCTCCAAATGCAAAAGCGGGAATTAAATTTCCTGTATATGTAGTAGCTCTAATTTAACAGAGAAAACTGACAACTTTCTAAACACACATCTGCAGTCTGGTACTGCTTGACACTGAGCAGTACTGGAGTATTTGAACTGATGACCCGATAGTCACAAGCCTGTAACCGCGAGGTGCCCCTCTGCTCCTACATTACATCCTTCTGAGCAAAACTGACTATCTGCTAATAGTGTTACGTAACAATACAAGGCCTCTATATATTCTTCCTCTATATATTTTTTTAGAATCTCATTAACTTCTTTTTTTCTTCTCCGACAACTACAATGTTGTGGAGACTAATGATGTTATAGAAACTAATCCTCTGCACACTGAAACCAACTTTAAAGCAATTCCTTCCCACGAATGCTTCTCTGAGAGCACAGAACATTAGATAAAAGGAGAACATTGGATAACTGTGTGAAGGCAGCCCATGTGACATCTATTCAAGAAAGGAATCTGTCCCTTTCCCAGGACATGTTCACTTAAACTATAGCCCTGGTTTGAATAGCCAGTTCCATTTTGGATTTGTGAAGCTTCGAGGCTAACAAATCTGCTCGCCCCTTATTAGCAAAGAGCACTGGAAAACATAAAGATATAGATAGATATTCTGAGCTGACTGTCTCTGGTAAAAATGACACATATCACTGGGGCAGATTCATGTTAAAGCTGATTAATGTTACGGCTAAAATGAAAAATGTGGCTTCTTAAATGTGAATATTTTCTAGTTTCTTTCCTCCTCTATGACAGTAAACCGAATATCTTTGAGTTATGGACAAAACAAGACATTTGAGGACGTCATCTTGGGCTTTGGGAAACACTGATCTGCATTTTTCAACATTTTCTGACATTTTATACACCAAACAACTAATCGATTAAATCGAGAAAATAATGGACAGATTAAATCGACAATGAAAATAATCGTTAGTTGCAGCCCAAGTCGTTTTGTATTGATAGTTTACTTTGGATAATCCAGTCAGTAAAAAGCAAAGAAAAAGACAAAAAACTAATAATAAAAATGAGTCAAGATTTTTTAAACTGTTAACTGATCTGCTACTAAACAGCGTTTTATACAGTTTGTATAAATAGTCTATTAAAAAAAAATCAGAGAACGTGGGTTGCAAATAAGAAAAACTTTTACAAAGCTTCCTTGAACCTATCACATTTTAAATCAATAAAATAATGTCAGCTGACCAGATGATGACTGTGACAAAGTTCTGCCTTTCTTTGAAAAACCAACGTTACCAGTCAGCATGTCCCCAGGATGTAATCCTGCCCATTCTAACTCAGACTCTTGTTGTTTGTATCATGTTCCCTAAGAAACCAGGCAATATGCTGTGCCTTTCCACCTCAATGTGTGGGTGTGTTACTAGTCTGAGGAGTGAATCACTAAAAAGTTCCAGGACCGCAGACTGCTGCGGTGTCCATGGGGAAATACTAAAATAAACTCTGAAGTAATGAGATGAAATTTCCAGTAATAAAAAGCATATTTAACTTACAAAAGGCAACTTTCTATAGCGACAACAATAACACAAAAAAACAAAAATGTAAATGTCGGAGGTGACATGCAGGACAGAAAATAGCTGGATGGGATATTGGTGACAATGGGGCCGATCTATTCAATTCAATTCTATGTTTATATACCATATACTGTACATTATATTGAGGAATTTGAATTCAAAAACAATTCAGTAAGTTTGTATTTGTTACATTTAGTTTTACAAAGTTAGGAAAGCAATGTGTAAGTCAAGCCTGATGTTTTTCCTTACACATAAAAGAATTATCTCAGTCACTTGCACACATTGAGACATACAACTTATCAATTATACACTGGTATCGGATCGGTACTCGATATTGAACTGATACCCAAAGCCCAGGTTTCAGTATCGGGACTGAAAAAGTCGAATCGGAGCATCCCTGGGGTCCCAAGGTGTAGAACAAAGCGATACAGGAACAGCTCTGTTCCAGTCCTAGCAGCTTTTGCACATATTTATGGAAAGTTTATCCCTTTTCTCATTTATTGTGTCTTTTTTGTCCTGATATTTCAGTGTTTTTTTTATATTGTTCTTGTGGCTTCTTTTTGATGGGTCCTGATCCCAGTAAGCCTTTGAGTACTCTTTGTCATCTGTTTGGTATGTCTGTCTCTTGTCTGTGCTCTACCTTATTGTCAATACGGATGTCATCCTCTATTTTTGCTGCAAAACAAATCTACCCACGGGTACAAATAAAGTCACCTGAACCTGAACCCTACAGAAAACACTGAAGTGAGACAATGAAAGTGGTACTTACTCTGCTGAATGGACTTGACACCCCTCAGCATGGTCGCTGCAAACACAAAGATGCAGCCGGTCTGATCATACTGGACCTCTCCCATGATGCTGAAGGAGGCCCCCAGGCAAATGGGCATCATGGCTGTGTATTTGAGGATGTGATGTTGCTTTCCCAGGATCAGCGTGGAGATGGCCAAAGTAAAGAGCGGAGTGGTGGTGTAGATCATTTGTGCAAAGGACAGCTGAACATAGTTCAGACCCATGTTCCCAAAAGCAATGCTAGCACAGAAAGTCAGACTCAACAGGAACACCTTACATTTAGCACTGGGGGTCAGGTCCTGCTCCTCTACCCCTCTGTGGCGGATCACCTGCAGCTTGATCAGCCCATAGTCCACCACTATGGCTGTCAGCATGTGCAGAGCTGACAGCAGCAGAGGGTACCTGAAGTTGTAAACAGCAAAGATCCATTTGTTGAGGCTGGAGATGGTGGTCCCAGTCACCAGCCAGACAATCACAGCTGACAGCAGATGGAGCATCTCTGCAGGTGGCCTCCTCCTCCTGCCTCTCTCTTGCAGAGTCGCCTCGCATTTTGAGAAGCCATCGGCGCTGATCATGTTCGTATCATCGTTCTCTCTGAAAGGAAAACACATGTTGAGTCCTTATACCTCTCATCTCCAAGTGAAAGGCATGATCAAACCTGCACCCCTTGAGGCTATAACCCGCCATAATAACCTGCGACACAGCTGTTTTCCCTCCTCCTCCAAGCCTTTTGTTGTTCAGTAAACCTGTATTTTTGCAGCAGCACCGCCTACAGACACGTGTTTCTATTTTGCATGGTTGTGTAACTTACCCGGCGCAGGCAGAATGACATATGTTGTTGGGTCCATGGAGGAGGAATGAGCTGTTCAGGGCGGGCTTGGAAAAAACAGTACGCGCCTTCTCCACGACGGGGACTGAGGGGATTGGTTACTACCCAGACACATGCAGCACTGGACTGACGGTGACGGTGACTTCACAGTGATGCACCAAAAACCTCCCTGTAGTACACATCATGGGTCGACTTACTCACTGGATATGCCTGTAAATAAATCCTCTAAATACCAGGCAGCTGAGAGACAGAGTTTTTCCTCCATGCTGGCTTTAAATAGCAGCTTACTTCATAGCCAGAGGAGATCTTGTGATTCCCTTTCCGAGCACTGACGGCAGCAGAGGGAAACCCTGCTTCACTAATACCAACTAGCTTGTTAACACCGCACAACATGTAACTGTTAACACAAGAGTCCCTTTGTCTGACAGAATAAAAGGGTACGTTAACGTTACCTGACCTTCTGCGTACAAACTGTCATTTGACACCTTTCGTGTTGTCATGCTAACGTTAGCTTAGCAACCCTCTCCATAACAACAGTGAGGAAGGAGGTCGCGCGCTGGTTAAGCTAACGTTAGCTTAGCAACCCTCTCCATAACAACAGTGAGGAGCTAACGGTCACAAAAACAACCGTCACACTGGCTTGACAGTTAGTTTACAGTTGTGAAGTGATCGTTAGCTACCCGACGACATAACTGTTGGCCAGTGACATTTTCTCAGAGTATGAAGCTTTCGTGTTTTTTACCTTGTTCTTCGACGAGTACCTTGACAGCACTGCTGGCAGCATCCTTTAAACCTCCTCCGTCAGTCGGTCACCGGGCTGTCTGTCAGACGAGCTCCAGTATCATTGGATGGTTCATTTAAAGCTGCAGTAGGCAGTATATATTTGGCATCATTATGGCAAAAACTCCACAATAACCTTTCAGCATATTATAATTCACTTAATTATTATATAGACTTCTGCACCTCCTCATGGCTCTGTTTTCAGGCTGTTTTCCCATATCGTGCTCATTTTTAGGTTCATACTTATATTTCTAATAGAACATGTTTACATGCTGTAATGTTAAAAAAAAACCTTTATTTTCTTCATACTGTCTTCTTGACTATGCATGTATTCACCCTCTGTCTGAAACGCTCCGTTTTAGTGCATTTCAACAGAATTGCGTTGCTAGGCAACTATTTGGGTCCATGTTTACTTCCTGTCAGCTGATGTTATTTACATACACTGCAACAGGAAATAAACTGGGACACATTTAGAATGATTATGTTTAAAACCATAATTATATAATCATTTTTTAATAATTTTAAAAATTAAACATAATTCTATATTTGTGACATCACAAATGGACAGAAATCCTAACGGCTTGTTTCAAATGCACAATCACTGAATACGGGCTGTGTGTATTTCTCCGTATATTGAGGGTTTTGATAGTTTAACAATTTTTATAAAGCATTTAAACCTGCTTTATAATATAAAAGACATGAAAATCTCACTTTTTACAATATGGGACCTTTAAAATATCTAGACGAGAATATCGAGACTTTGACATATCACAGGTCATTTCATTGAGAGAGCGTTCCTATTGGCTGTGCTCCGGTCATGTAACCGGAACTTGGTGTTCCTTCACCAGATTTTACAATGGCGGCCGCGTCACAAACTTTCTCAATTTACAGCTAAACCGTGCACTACGAGATGATTCTGAAAACATTTGAGGTGAGAAATAGGCATTAACTTAACATTATATTGATTCATATTTGATTAGCGCTGCCTAGTTTGACCGTTTGGTCGGAGTTCGCGAGTGAGGACACAGAGGCACATGATTTTTTTCAGGTTACCTGTTTCATGTACTACTGTCACGGTATAGCGACCGTTTGTATAAAAAATAACTTTTTTTTAATCATATTTGCTTCAATCTTGCCTACTTCCGCTTTAAAGGGCAATGCCACTCATTTATGGGCGGATTATTATTCCGTGCATGGTGCAAGATGAATATAACCGCTCTCTTGCGCAGGTTTTGAAGTGTTGAAGCCTCACATGGTCATGAATCATCCAATAAAAATGATGAATTGCGTTCCTGTATTTCCTTTCATCATTTTTTTCCCCCCACAAGATTAATGAATTTACAAACAGTAAGGCAAAAATCATTACAATAACAAAGTTATCATCCTCAAAACTGAGCAGATATCACAATAGACATAATACATTTACACAGACAACAAATAAAAAATAAATAAATACATTTTAACAAAGCATGACATAAATAAAACAAAGTTATTCCATTAATTTAAGGGACTTAATATAGAGTTAAGTTTCATCATAATAGCACATGAAGATGGGTGGGTCTTTAAGAATTTTGCCTTATGAATAAAGCATTTGGCTAAAATTACTAGAGTCCAATTTTCTGTCTTCGAATAAAACACCAAAATGATACTGTTGTGATCAATAGTAGTTTCAATATCACCTTTACAGAAAACACACTCATTGCTCTCAAATCCAAATCTTAAATCTTAAAATTTCACTGGAACTTTCCTGTCATCACATGAAGTCTTCAGGGTGAGTTGGGAAACATGCAGTAGCTAGGAACAGCAAGGTTTAATTTGCAAAATGCAAATTATTACTTATAAAGAATGCATATGTTCTTTGTTTGAATAGACAAACATCATCAACATTGATTAGACATCATTGCAACCTTACCACTCCATGTTCCTTTTTCCCTTTTTTCTCTAAATGAGGACATGAGGTTTGTTAATCATGCTATTTCAGGGTGTAGAGTAAACATAACTGAAATATCCACCATGAAAATTGTGATGTGGTTTATGTGTAGATGACAGCTGAGGTCAGGTGAAAGTATAAACTATGTCTAGATATCCTCATTTCCTTTAGCATACCTTAAAACTGAGCTTTTATTTATTGTCAGATGAGACATTTCAGTTGTCTGGTTTGTTATTTTGCACTTATGACAGCAGCTGACATTCAACCTCAGCCCAGAATTGTGACATTGTCCCAAAATAAATCTATTGGTGACCTCGAGGCATCATGACAGACACTGTTTCTCTGGACGTCTTCTGTATCGCCTCTATCGCCTCTGTGAGTTAAAAGACATGGATGACATTGTTTTGACAGTGAACAACAGCACGGTGACAGCTTTATGTTTTTATTTGAGCTCAAAAATAGAACATTTTTTGAGGTCATTGGGCACAAAAGGTGAGTTCACATCATGTTTCATCATGTAAGAGTCCACGAACTATTCGCTAGGTGAAGAGGCTGTCCACTACAGTAGCACTCTAAAACCATGCATAGCTATATGATGCTATGAGAGATTATGTAGCATGTATCATTACCTGACATAACATTGTGCTTTTATTTGAACAACACCTTATTTGCATCATAATTATTACATATCTTATGAACTTATATTCATAATTTCATTCCCCCCAACATCCCAATAACCGGTACATAATCTTGACTCCATTTAAGATTATGTATACACATATAGAGTTTAAGTAAGTGCCCAAAATGTGAATGTTCAAGTAATGTGAAACGATATTTTCTAACAGTAATTATACATGAGGCAATTCTATTTCTATTATATTCTTGCTATATACAGGCCAAAAGCAACCAGGCAATTATACATGTGTATCTTGCCTATTATAATACACAGTAAGATGAAAACTATAAATAAATAGGTTACTATTGGTTATAGTATGTATATTTACTACTAATGTACACACAAAAACCTCGGCATATGTATTGCTAAGCCTTCTGTAATTGTTCTCTGGTCCTTGACTGATGTGTACAAATTGGATTTCTTTACATAACTATCATTCAACTAATGGAATACTGTTACCAAAACAGACTTTTTGTGCTGCATAAAACACATCTCTGTCTTGGGAGTGTTTTCTTCTCATGTGACTATGCAGTTGTGACAGAGGGTGATGTATGCTGTACAGATTGTAATGCCCCCTGAGGCAAATTTGTGATATTGGGCTATACAAATAAAATTGACTTGACTTGTGTTATTGCTGACATGTCCAAATAAAACAATCTTAAAATAGAAACCACTCATAGAGCTAGCAATTTCTACTGTTTTTACTAGGGGAAAAAACAAGTTGTGGCAACTTACCAAGATGACAGACCCTGATATTTTGAGGAAAAAATTTAACAAAATAAAACTCACCCTGAAGTATACAAGTAAATCGCCTCAAAAGAAAAAATACCCTGCCAGATTTCTATAATCTGTACAGAATCTCAGAATTTGGATGCAGAGGTAAGGGACTTACTACTTCATTACATAATTAAGGCTAACATTACCATTGAGCACCAACATTATTCCTTGCTGAAGAAAATCCCCCGGCTAAGCAGACTAATACTTCAGTGGGACTTCAGAATTAAGATATCTGAAGTGGTACTCCAGCGATTTATTGTTCCATTAAAGAGGACCTATTATGCTTTTGTGCTTTTCCCTTTCCTTTAGTGTGTTATATAGTTTTTTGTGCATGTAAAAGATCTGCAAATTTATAAAAGGAGTTACTCTCCCCCATAGAAACACTGCTACTGAACTGCCTGAAACGACTTGCTAAGTCCCGTCTTTTCTTCCGTAACGTGGTGATGTCACCAAGAAACACATTTGCATAATACCTGCCTAGTAGTTTGGCATGCCCTCAAACAAAGCTAGTTAGAGCGGAGCTGGAGCGGAGTCCGAAGAGTTTGATTCAGTTGACCAATCACAACAGAGTGGGCCAGCTGACCAATCAGAGCAGACAGAGCAGGAGCTCAACACAGCGTTTTAGACAGAGGGTGAAAAGAGGTGCTGCAGCACAGAAAAGTAATGTGTTTTTTGAACATTAAAGCATGTAAACATGTTCTAGTGGAAAACTTAAATAAAAGTATGCACCTGAAAATGAGCATAATAGTTCCTCTTTAAGTTTGGGGATGAAGCAGAGATTGAGATATCCTGACTTTTAGTTCTTAGTATGGGTCAAGTTCTAAAAATGCTGGGTCCTACATTTCCCATAATGCAACTCAATGGTGTCTTTAGTAAGGACCTCCCAGTTTGGTAAATGTATCAAACTGCAAGCCCCACAGTTTGTAACACAAGCTGTCTGTCTGTCTGAGCCGAGATTACTCAAGTGATGTCGCTTTAGCTGTAATTTTCATTGACTCGACAAAGCTCCTCCTGATCTCTCTAGTAATCTTCATACTGGTAAATAGTGTAGTGCTCCTTTAATGCAAACAGAAACATAATTTCAAGATCATGTGGGAAGCAGCGGTTGTCTATAAAACAGCATGGTGTATTCAGGCAGTAGTCCATCCAAAGTAAATCCTTCAAGATATGGTTTGGGCAAAATAGTAAAAATTCCCCAAAATCAGGGGGATCAATAAATGAAATGCTGCTGTGAAAAAGCCTTTAAGCGCAGAAGAATGCGCAGAAGAATGCGTAGTCCTGCTACGGTCCTTTAAATGCCAGGGGTCTCTGTCAGAGCCCAGCATGAAGAGGAACATGTTGTTCCAACTTTGAGGAGAACAAGACATTCAGTGCTTGTACCAAAACCACTGCGTCAACTCCTTGCCCCCAAGTTATCCCCATGCACACATTGAAACATGTGTCTTTTGGTGCAGCCCCACACACATAAGAACTCGATGTACTCTCATGAATCCGTTCTATACGGTGCTGAATAAGAATACGCACACAAACTGAGGCCATGCATTCTGGAAAAACAAGTTATAGTAGAGCAGAAGAGAGTAGATTAGTAAGTGGAAGCGGTGCTTGAAATTCTGGGAGTGTGACGGCTTCTTTCAGCACCTGGCTCACTCACTCACTCATTCCACACACAAACAACTGTCCATAAGTCACGGAGTATCCTTACATCAGGAGGAACGACTCAACCTGTCTGATGCCACAGTGTAAGGGGAACTTTAGTCCTAGAAGATGTCAGGGCACTGGCTCCAGTCCTGTCTGTCTTTAGCCTCCCAGTAGCCACCCCTGTAGACGTAGGTGCTATCTCCCGTTGAATCATCTGCCCTCTTCTCAAACCACATTGGCTGGTAGACTTCGAGGTCTTGCCCTAATGACACAGAATCATGTTTTCTTAAAGCACTGTGTACTATTATCCAGAATATCACAATGTCTTACTTTTCACTCTCTCACTCTGTCAGAGGAAAGCTGAATCCAAATTACTGGACTTCACTTTGTCCATTGAAGCTGTAATCTTACTTGTCAATTACTGCCAGATCTGCAGTTTAGGTGCAGCTTAGCTTTTGACTGTTTTCAAGAAATAGACAAAAAGTTTACAGTTCAATGCTATAGTAAAAATTATTGATGAAGATCAGTAACCTATTTTTGTTGGATGCAAATTTAGTTTCTGCTTTTACCCACAGCCAAAGACAAGCACAATATACCTGAAGTGGTTAAACCAACATCTGTGTTGAAGGTGAATGCCATGTAAGAGGTAAAAGGCAGAGTCTCAATTGTAAAGATCCCCTCCAGACATGTTTTGTTTGTTTCATTACTCTACTTTGAATAATAATTTGTGTCTGACACAAAAAAAATGTAAATTTCACAGTTCACAGTCCCTCATTGAAAAATCCAGAATATGCAAATATTGTTCATTATAAAATACAAGATGTCTCCTACTTCATTGAAAGCTTTCAGTGTATGTGCACTGGACGTTTCAAGTTTCGACATCACACTTGTGTAAGCTGCATATTGGACCACTATTGGTGTTCAAACTAATTGTGAGCCTGCTTGTATGTTCACATGTTAAATGATTTACTGTAAACTGAGCAAAGAGAAACTTTCCACCTTCAGCAGATGAATTTGAAAGCAGCCCTCTAGTGTCAAACTGCACATACATCATTCTGCACAGTGAAGCTCAAACATCCAAGTGAAAATAACAATAAGCAAAACATATTTTTGAGCAGAGGGGTGCTTGTTGTTGGTTTCCTTGTTCTTACCTTCCTCCAGGGCCTGATTGGCTTGCGCCTCCCTTCTTTTCCTCTCCAGCCTCTGACACTCCTCCAGACGCTGCTTCTGGGTGTTTGCTTCATCCCACACGCCCGCCTCCATAAGCCGCTGGTCTGGCCGCAGACGACTGTCAGTGGGCGCAATGCCCTCCTCTGGCTCGTTGAGAGTCAGAGCCAAGGAGGAGAAGTAATGCATGTTCTCTGCATTATCTCTGGAGAGTGAAAGATAGAAGAGAAATAGGAGCGGGCCGATGACAAAGGGGAGTAGGTTGAAATGCCACAATCAGTCATCAAGGTAAAGTGTAAATGTGTTCGATAAGATAAACATACGGGAGAGGATATTTTTTCCACAACAGTTTGGGCTGAAGAGTCTGATAAACTGTCTTTTGTTTGCCTTCAGAGCCGCCGCATCCTTGGCTGCTGTCCACTATTTTGGCACTCTCCATCTTGTCGTCCCAGGTTCCTGACAGGATGTAATGGGCTGTGCCCTCTCTGTCCTCTATCACTCCTGTCACCTAGAGACACCAGAGAAGGTGACACACAGGAAGAGATCAGTTACATGCACGCTCTGACTGCTATAGGCACTGACATATTCACAGCTGGGTACTGCTTTACTTACTTTTTAAATTCTAATTTGGACAGCTCCTTCAGATTTTGAGTGTGTTTGAATCATGTACCTATTGTGCACAATAGACTATATGAAACAGAAGAAAAGCTCAGGGGGTAATATAAACTCTTAGGCTCCTGCTCCTCACTAGCTGATGAGTCTGTGACTTCATTGTGGGAAGATGCTGATATTATGACACAACATCTTTCAGGAATAATACATCTCTTGAAGGTTATCTACACTGGTAGACTAAGCACGGAGGACACAAGACTTGTTAAACATATTAAGAACCACAAGAATGATGCTAACAGTGTTTCTGGATACAGGCTTGTGTAGAAGCAGTGTAAAACTGTGTAAATGCAATGAAATCTGAAAGAAGACAACCGACAAAGATGATAGCTGTCTGTTTCCCATCTGAAATGACGCCCTGTAGAATGGAAAGGCACAACAGACTCACTTTACGTGGGACATCTCTGGAGAAGTAGCTGTAGGGGGAGAATTTGAGACGGCAGGTGTCCTTGGTCGTGTTGTTCACAATGTCAATTTCCCCAGACTGCCAACGGCAACAGACAGGAAAACAGCAAGAACAACAGATGTGACTTAAAAGCGTATGATGACCCGAATTCCTTTCCTCAGCAATGCAAACAACCACACACCTACTCATTGATGCAAAGCAAATTCAATTTAATTTGTCATTTTTGTCTTTCTGAACAGTAGTTACCTCTCTGTTGCCTAATTCAGTTTGTTTCTTTGGAGTGAACTGTTTTTTAGTAGGCCAGAAAAGTTATTATTTTCATATTTTATTGGTCTTAAAATAAGCACACACTCACACAAGACAGCTTGTGGTTTTGACAGTTAGAGAGGGGCACACCTGATCAATCCAAAGTTTCCCCACAATGATGTTGTGCACCGTTGAAGTCACTTTGCTCCACACGTATCGGTTTCCGCTTGAGTGGAACTGCAGGTGAATGTTTCCTACAGAGAAGACACACAAACATCAAAAAGTTTTACAATTACTTGAATATGGTGAATTATCCGTGTTCTAACAAATACTTTGTGTGTATTTACAGGATATATCTGGATTGTAGTGGTATTTATTATACTTTACAAAACGACTAGCTTAAATCAAGCAATTTGATTGGTTCATAGCCATGATATAATACCCACATACCACTGCTATGACGTCTAATTCCTTTGCACTTTCAGTATCACTCTGCGTCTGGGGAAAAAACTTGAGACTAATATGTTGTCATGGTTGCTTAGCAACAGGGTCACAGGGGCTCACTTCCGCCAACACCGAACAGATTACAGATACAAAGTAAGAAAGTCAGCTGCTAAAGTCATGTTACATACATTTTACCCCTCTGTGTCTCCAATTTGTGATAAATATAAATCAAATGATGGTACATTGCTGCATTTATTTTGGGACTGTCCATTAATTTATCAGTTTTGGTCAAGAATCTTCTTGTTTTTTTCTGGGGTTTATCAAAGGACTCTCTCTCCGGACAGAGATTTGGCTCTTTTTGGATCCTCAGAGGACTCCTCAACTCTCCCTTTACATATTCAAACAGCTCTATTGATGGGCATGGTATTAGCAAAAAAACTTATTCTCAAAGACTGGAAGACACCAACTCCACCGTGCTTCAGAAACTGGTTGCATGAATTGGTCTCAGTTATCCACATGGAGGAATTGCGAGCCAATAATTTAAAATGTCAACATAAATGGGAAGAATCTTGGGGCCCCTTTTTGCAATATTTGGACTCAATTTGACAGCATTTCTATTCATATATTGATTGTTTTGTTTTCCTTTTCTCTGTTCTGCTGTTGAATACTCCCACTATGGATGGCCTGCATTTAACTATCACATGGATGATACTGTATGTAATGATATGTATGTTTTGTCCTTGACATGCTGTTTAGATAATTCTCTCTTAGGGATTTGTATTACTCATCCCTGGGTATAAAAGTGTGTGGGTGTATGTGTGTGCGAGTGTGCGAGTGCGTGGACTTTCGGGTTTGGTTGCGGGTTTTGATTTTTGTTTGATGTATGTGTTGTCGTTAAAATTTGTCAATAAAAATAATATTAAAAAAGAAAAAAGAAAAAAAAAGAAAGTCAGCTGCTAGAACCCGCTACAAAATGGAAACAATACTTCCTCCACAGCACCACAATTCAGAAACTATTTGACGTGGGCCTTGACACTAGAGAAAGTATGGCCGTAAGTGGATAGGCAACCGAAACTTGGGGACCGGAGATACCGGAGCAACATCCTCGCCATGCCAAATAACTCACCTCCACAGAACAAAAAAAGGCAAAACTAGTACAAACAGTTATCAGAGTCATCCTACTGACGCTGGACAGTTGTGGTTGCACAATAAATGTCAACATATAGATAATGTAAATAAAGAGCCAAATAATGAAATCAATATAATGCTAGCTTGTGATGAAAAAAGAAATATGCTAGCTGCTAGTGTACGTTCCATAGCAACCCTCCTTCCATAGCAACCGCCTTTGTATGTGCAGGCAGGAAGGCCTATTTTATTATTATTTATCAATAAAAAACTTTTTAAGTTGGAATGTGTCTATAACTTGCCATACTTGATGACGGTTCTATTAACAACGCTCCTTAGCTGTGATATAATCACAACATAACATGGCCTGTTATGTAGTGAGCTATTGCTTCAGTATTCTGATTTTCAGCATGAATGGCATCAATTAACTTGTTTCTTACCTAATGGCATGACAGAAATATATTTCCCCCGAAACTTGCTATCGATGGTAATATGCTGCCACAGGGTCCATCCTCGCTGTGACGTCACATGGTGGGCAGCAGCTGGCGGGTGATGACTGACCTGAGGGTGAATGGTTGCAGCTGGTGTAAGCAGGCAATACAGACGTGTATTTATGTTTTTGTCCTTCACTACGGGGGGTAATTTGATCTGTGTGTGTAAAATATACCTGTAAGGATATGTGTCTGTGTTTGTCTCACCTGCTCTGAGATGGAGCGATAACCATACTCCTCCAGTCGGTCCAGCTCGTAAGTCTCCCCCAGCAGAGGGTTGAAGGGCTTGGCTGTGCGATGGACTGTGGTGGAGTAGGAGGAGACTGAAAAGGCGGCCACCAGGCACATCTGCTCCAGAGAGGAGTCACAGCGAGCCGCCCGGTCCAGGAGCTCGCTGTACTCCAGGTCCTCAGTCAGACGCTGTAGCATCGACAGCGGCTCGTTGAAGTTTACCTGCATTCACACACAGACAGAAGGAGACTCAAATTAAAACTCTAATTCAAAAACTATATTACAGCCAATTTGTACGGTGTGTTTTTCATTTACAGGCATGGGTATCTTGGAGAGGTCTTTGCCAATACAGTTCTTCATGATGCTCCAAAGGTTAAGGGAGTAATTTGGTTTGTCAGGAATACGACTGCGTCTTGGTCTTCGTAGCTGCATGTGGTTTGTGCCTGAGGTGTCCTGAAAAATAATGACAACATTTTGAATTGTCTTAACTTTAAGTGCATATGGTGTGCATAAATGTGTGTATAGCAACAACTAGTAAGACAGCTAAGCATGCTTGGGACCTACATTCTCATTGTGAGTCCAGTCATTGGACATTCCTCCGCTCATCATACTCTGATTGCTCCCTGAGCGCCTGAGAGAAAGCAACATCATTAAAACACAAAGTAAGTGTGCTTGTGTGGCTGATGGAGAATGCAGCTCTGAGATTAGTCTGTGTAGAGATGATGTCTCACTTGTGCTGTATGTTGCCACTAGCAGTCACTGTTATGAATGCAGGGGAGTCCTCCATGGCATCGAAGAACTCTGCCTCGTCATTCTCATCGCTCGCGTCCCCCTCCTGAGAGCGCTCCACGCCTGCGGCGACAAA